>JASANG010001228.1:0-143895 GCA_030248215.1 Enoplolaimus lenunculus
GGAGACAGTGAATGTGACTAACCATTTTCGCAGTGTAAAAAAACTTTCCATTGCGTGTTTAAAGTTATCGAAAACCCTTGCATGCTTCATTTAAAAATGTTTAGCCTGCCCTAGCAAGGTGAGCTAGCTACGCGCGTGAAAGATAATAATTTTATTATTCAAATTATGATAAATCACGTTTGTCTTGCGAACTTTTACCGGCTCAGGTCTGTATTATATCTTCCGGTGTAAAATGATTGATGTTATAGTTGAATTTGGTCGAAATTTTCTTCGTTTTATTTGAAAAGTTTTCAGGTCGGAACAAAGTTTTTTTGAAACCATAATTCGGATCATGCAGATTTACAGCGAGCTTGCAACATAACTGATGTATTAAATAAATTGAAGTTGCGGTAATCGAGATGGGACGTCAGGGCGGTGGCCTACCCCCAGTCTGGGTTCAGTAGTGTCAGAGTCCATAATATTCTCAAATGTCTATAGCACCTATCAAGTGATAAGTTTTCAAACTGTCGAACACGTGCAGTTCCGGATTTCAAAATTTGTATAGGAATAGGACAAATTAGGTCTGAAAAATGTGCTGATTTTTGGAGCTTACCATGTGCGGATTCGAATGTTACAATACCTATCACCAACTGGTTAATGATGCTATATACATTTGAGAATACGGGCCCAGATGTTAACGAGGGTGTATATATTATTTAATAAAGATTGTAGCCCATGTTACTTTTAGGGCCGTCCCGGTTTCTGGTAGGTTTGTAAAAGAGTTAGCTTAGATTCTAGATTACATTTTTTCGTTAGACTTGGGCTTAGGCTTATGCTTTTGCTACGCTTAGGTGTAGGCTGAGCCACATTGGCCATGAAGTTTGCTATTAACTGTCCATATTTCAGCCGTTTATCAGTCCTGACTTCGACCAATTACCACGTATCGGCTATGCAAATGCTGCTTGCATGGGATTGGCCAAAAAATTGTCCAGTATTAAATTAATAAAGATCGAAACAGTTTTTCAACAGAAATTCGAGAAAAAAAAATTGAAACATCCAATCATTATTCAATGGCTGTCTTCTCTAAAACCAGAATAATATTTTGTTTTAATTCAGTTCACATTTAAATTCTGTCGCTTTGCGCCATAGAAGTAGTAAATCAGACAAGAATAGGCAATTACACAACTTTAGACGAATACTTTTTGTATTATCTTTCTAAAAGGCTCGCCGGCCATCATGAGTTATTGGTAGCGACAAAGCATATATATTACATATATATATATATATTTATATATATACATATATATAGATATATATAGAAAACTTTTGTCTAAGATAGAATTCTTTCAAATGCTATTGATAAATTTCCTATGTTAGGGGAAGGGTGGGACGAAAGTATCTCATTGGAGGAACGTTGACCCCCTTGCAGTTTGCGGCTTTGGTACGAGTGTTTTTGTATAATTGCACAACTTACGTTAATGTTATATTTAATGTTCATGTATTCGGTACTTTTAGCTTTCATTAGTCTTATTGAATTTTAGTAGAGTCTATTTTAAATAGCTTAAGTTATACTTAAAGTGATGTGCTTTGGGTATTTTTTGTATATCCGGATATCGCTACTTAAATCGTTAGCGGATAAGGGTCAAATTTGGCTGGCTTGAATTGAAATTTCGAATTTTTGTATTTTTTGTTACATTTTGTCGTTATGAAAGCTGATTTTTGAGTTACGTTAGTTTTTACTCAGGGTTCGATGGTCGAAATCCGGTTCCAGACGCGTAGCCGGTTCAAATTGCACGGGGGAGCGAAAACGGTTTCAGAACGGGAGTACATGAATTTAGTACAAACGAAATTGAAATTTTCCAGGGGGCAAAAAAGTTTTCGGCAAGGCGGTTGAGCGTTTAAGCCCCCTTTTGACTGCGAGCCCATTTGGTGTCAATATGTACAAATGATTAAATATTGACAAATATTCATTTTCGAATGGATATTTTCTGTTTCGTATATCGGATTTTCTCTGCAAGCTGTACTCAACTTCCAATCTATTGCATCTTTTTAAAAATTCCACTACGTTCAGCATTTGCTTTATTCAATCTAGGCCCATATTCTCAAATATGTATAGCAACTATCATCAGTTAGTAATATGTTTTCAAACTTACTTTAATACTATTGCAGTTGTTGAACTCAAAACTGGTACAGTAGTAGAGCAAATCATATGCGAAAATAATGTGCTGAATTTTCAGTTTCAGCATTCGCTGGTTCAAAAGTTATAAGACCTATCACCAGCTGGTATTAGGTGCTACACACATTTGAGAATACGGGCTCTAATGTCAACAAGCCGCCTTAAATTAGCTTTCATGCTGTTGACTAACTGAAAGACTGTATATATTTCAGCTTTAAAGTATACTTTGGTTCTTTTTTGCTAAATTTGGAAAAGTTTTCGTTAATAATTAAATTTTAAAGTTAACCTAAAAAGTTTCAGTTGAAATGAGAAGAAAACCAACTCTTGAGATTTTGTCGAAGTCTTGTGACTACAGTTTGTCTGCTGATGGGCTCTGAAGATTTAGTGTAAGGGCAAAGAATAATTTCAGTATTAACATAAACGTTTTTAATGCGGTCAAAAACAATTTTTGTCCGTCAAAAATTTTTTCTAGAGGGGCGTAGATGTTTGTAGACAAAACAGAGCCCTCCCCCCCGTCGGTCATTACTTTGTAGTTGCGGTCATGATTGGCTTGTTTCTTGCAACAAATACCTTTATTGTAGTTTTGACTTGAAAACCTAAATTGAAGATTTGATTAGGAACACAAAAGCTTAAAACGCTGTAGGTATAATGAATAAAATTAAATATTTCACTTTTGGCTTAACGTTCGCGAAACTGCCGTAGCTAGCAAAGCTTTTGCGGTATCACACCGAGGTTTTGGCAATGATTTACGACTGTCAAATGGTATTTTAAGATTAATTATTACTGATTTGACGGAAATATATTTTTTATCAAAATTTTTTTAAGGAAACAGCAAAAATAATTAACGTAAATGTGCGTGTAAATGCTTTAATATACACTTGATTTAAGGTTAAAACTTGAAAATACGTTAACATTATCTGTAACGGATTCGGTTGCAGAGATGTGATTAATGGACGAATTGGTCCAGGTAAACCGCAAGGGCCCATCCGTCGGGAGCCTACAGGAATTAGCTAGTGGAAGACTGAATTAGCCCTGAAAGCACACCTGACATTGAGACAGCAGAACTTAGAAACTACGATGCTCAATCTTATTAGGTTTATGTTTAAGCTTACGCTTCTATTTTTTCTTGATAACACAAAATATTAGTTTTGTGTCGGTTTGATGGGAAGTGCGACCCGGCCAATGTAAAGAACAAGGACGGAACAGTATTATAAGCATATTCCTAAGCCCAAACTTAAGCCAGATCCAAGCAAAAAATAGTCTAAAGCGTAAGCTTACTCTTTTCTAGTCCCATAGAAAACCGTTTCGCCCCTGATCTTTACATGACTACGCTTAGCCTTATGATTACTGCTCATGCCGTTTCGGCCAAAAATTCAGCGTCCATGATATACCTTGATTTCCTCAACTTGCTGCGATATTTAGGTTAGCTATGAAATTAGCAATAGAACTAAATGCAGTTTTGTTTGCAGCTCAAACTATTAAAGGTTACAGTTTGTTGGTGTTCATAATCTGCTGGTATGCCCGGTCGTTATCGTTTGTCAAATACCATCAAACATACCTCAAGGTTTTTTTAAAATTTACGATTATTTGTTTATGAATAAAGTTTCTAAATTTGCTTGCGACAGACAAGCAAATTGATAAGGATATACAAGACATATCAAGAGTGGATAATCGCTATTTATTAACAAGAGTGTACAACTGGGCACATTCTGTGTAGAAAACAATGTAGTCGGCACTCGTTGCGTTTTTGCCCTACTCCCCACTTTATTTAGAGGGGGGTACAACCGGTGCGTACCATGACACTTTATGTACGCAGCAGCAAACATTCTTCCGTTATAGTTTAATTTAGGGGTATTCATGTGATACCGACCCCTCTAAACAAGGGGGGTCGGCCAAAAACGCAACGCTCGGTGGTACATTTTGTACCATGCGGGACACCAAAAGTTGCACACTCTTGTCATTATCCTCTCTTGGTTATATCACAAGAGTGCCTGATATTTAACAAGAGTGTGCAACTATTTGGGCTATGTCTGATGCCAAATTTACGAACACACATTGCGTTTCCGGCCGACCCTACCCCCGTAATTTAGGGGGTTGATATTGCATGCAATATATACGAATGAACGAGCATAGAAGTTTTGAAAAACGGAGTATTTTTGAAGGCAATAACGTACCATGAAATTATAAAGTTGGCACAAGTGGAACCCCCTAAATAAGGGGGAAGGCTAAAAACGCAACGTGCGCTGATTACATCTGATTATATTCTTTTGTGCACAGAATGAACCCTGTTGCACACTCTTGATATATAAATATCATCCACTCTTGCTTTTATTAATCGTTTATGAACCGAATTTCTTTCTGCAACACGTCAAACCTTCACGTATTTCAATCCTGTTGTTGATTGAGTTAAAACCGTTCAGTCCCTTGAGGCGAGGGAGGGGGTGTGTCACGGTGATATCAAACACAACCTCTCGACAATCGTCCCTTCGGCACTGAGATTCATCCGGACCAGCACTCAAAGTTGGGTCCACGGGAGCTCAGTCATTCTGGAACAATTAAACCTCCAAACACACCAATTTTAGCACCGATTCTACGTCATACGATGAAAGTCTTGCATGATTTGTTGAAATTTTTACCACCCTCACACCCTTGCATGATGAGCTGACTACGGACCGGAATTGGTCCAAATACAGTCCAAAATATCCGTGTTTAAATTTAAAACAAAATTTAAAATTAAAAGAGGTTTCCTCTGATTTTTCAATCCAAAAATTAAAAATTAGATTAGTAGCGGTTAGTACGCAGACCGCTGTAAGTGATAATTAAGTCTCAGAAGTATTTTTGTTTTCAGTGGACGTCAGACTGATATATATATACATAGATATATATAAATATTAATATATATATATATATATATATATATATATATATATATATATATATATATATATATATATATATATATATATATATATATATTGGCGGATACAAACGATTGGATCAGAGCCGGCAGCTAAAACGACTAAATTATTGTTTTTAAAATAGAATTTGTAACTTTCTTACCCTTAGCTTCACAAGATGATTTGATTTTTTGAAAGTTTCATAGCGGAAGCATTATTTTTCAAACCAACAACGATTTGCAGTTTTTATGTTACTAAAGTCGAACGAACTTTTGAACACAATAGGGTGTCCACCCAGCCTGCCGTAAAATGGTTGGATTTTGAAACTTTGTGCATAGTTGAGCTTTTCATGACCTCCCCTGATGATTTCACGCCTAAATTTGAATTTTTGCAAAATTCATTTTTTCAAGGCCACAAAGTTCGCAAATTTTTTAAATCCAACGATTTTTGGGTAATGCGAACTGTGGAGATAACGGAAAATCACCCTAAGTTCCTGCTCCATATTTTATTAACGGTTGCTTATTGCAAAAAAGGTTTGGAATTTGCTGGCTCAGTATTCACTGCAAGCGAGGTTTTTGAGGATTTACAGATGAAATTATTTCTGTAAAGGGAAATTAACTTAAAAGTAATATTTTCTGTTCGGATAATACGAGCCATGCTGTCTTGAGTGAAAATGATTGGTTCAACTTCAGACGCTAAACGTGACTAAAATTGAATAGAACAGCAGTTGGTCTTAAATTTTAGCCACGATTTTACTAGAAACCTGACGTATCTTCACCAATGCCGTGTAGGGTCCGTAAAGAACAGGGGCGGAACTGTATTATAGGCGTATACCATAAGCCTAATCCTAAGTCTAAATCTAAGCCTAAGCGTAAGAATGAGCATATTTCTAAGCCTAAGCCTAAACCTAAGCATAAGCCTAAGCCTAAGCGTAAGAATGAGGATATTGCTAAACCTACGCCTAAACCAAGCAAAAAATTAGTCTAAAGCTTAAAAGCTTACTCTGTTGCTGTCCCACAGAAAAACTCTCCGCTGCTGATCTTTACATGAGCCAATGTGTGAAACATCCAGTTAGTAATATGTTTTCAAACAAGCGAACTGTGGCAGCTACAAATATCGTCGATACGACATTGACTTAGGTAAATGTGTCAAATTTTAACGTTCTTAGCTAAGTGGTCAGGACGGGTTTATGGGGAGCAAGGTATCGATCCTTCATACCCCTCATCAGGCTCCATTCCTCATAGTTTTTCACAACAAAATAGCCCAACTAAGAAACGTGTCAAATGTTTCGTCTTACGCTTTCCAAACCCTTTTTGCCACAGTTAATTGACAGTTTAACGTCAGACCATATGAACAGGACACTGTATTCTGAAGGACAACTGAGACACGCCAAGATTTCATATCCTATTTACCCTTAAGCTTGAGGCTTATTTTGCCAATATCCACGATGCAACAGCGGTTTGAACAATGGTTCGGCAATTTAAAAACGGCCCGTTTGGTCGTTAATGTATTTTTATTTCGTATTTACCTATTGAGTTTCAGATTTCAAGTGCGGTTGAGATTTTTAGATTTCAATACGCCTATCAGTAGCAGTTTTCGTAGCTCAAACAGGATAATACTTCGACGATATTAAACCGATATGGTTTGTAAGATAAAGGTTTCTGGCGGCGTCCAAGAACGAGACGGCTCAAATATTACAGGGGGACTGATATTTGTTTTGCCTTTCCAGACAGTACCCGCCTTGCTATTTGGTTCTGAACGGTGATTTATTGTTCAGTTCAGGTCGAGTGCTTGGGAACAAACATTTCTATAATTTCTCGTTGAAATATACTTTTTAAGACTTGAGTATGCTGCTACGAATGTAGGTAACATATACTTTGAGTAATTAAATCAAATTATATTCTGAAACGTTGATACAGGAAACATTTAAGCCAGCTCATTAGCATTAGGCTGTATCCATTTATGGACTCTAAATTAGGGAAACAGACTCCTATTAATTCGGACTCAAAAGGCCGTTCGAATCTAATTACCTCCGTCCCACCTATTCGGGTGACTACAGTAAACAGGGTACAACCGGAGATGAAAAACCCGGCACCAGAGTCAGAGGTCGATTTTTGGCCGGAAACAGGACCGTAGGCAAACATCCGGTTGCCCTCTACTGCTGAGTCATTAGCTACGTCCAAAAGGCCGTTGGCTATAGCACCAATATACCAGTTAGCGATAGGTTTTCAAACGAACGAACTTTGGACATTTTTACTAAATAAATACCTCCCTGTTGTAAGAAAAAAGCCACCACGTAGAACACTTCCAAATTGATAAAGTCTATTTGAACTGGTCAAAAGGCATACGATCTATTGCTAACTGGTGATAGGTGATACGCACAGCTGAGAATACGGGTGATTGAGTATAATTCGGGTTTGATTTGATATTACAACTGGTTTCAAGTGGCAGACTTCGCTTACAGCGTCGCAGAAAACTTTATTCATAAGCGAATTTTAAAAAATGGCTACGTAAAACACATTACGAATTAATGTTTCTGCAATTTTAACACCACATTTCTCATGTCCCCTCTGGCCACAGACCAGAGTGTCTAGCAACCAAACAAAACCATATCGGCCGTCTGGTGCAGCAACGACTGCTGCTATAAATCATTTTCGACTTGAGGGCCAACAGGATTTTTTGGGTTTTTTCTTCAAAATTAATCACTGTCTTTTAAATTTTTTTAAGAAAGTTGGCCAATGCAAAGAACAGGGCGGAACAGGGGTATAAGCGTATTTCCAAGCCTAAGCCTCATTCTAAGCCTAAGCTTAAACGTAAGAATGAGTTTATTCCTAACCCAAAGCCTCAGACTAAGCCTAAGCGTAAGAATGAGTTTATTCCTAAGCCTAAGCCTCAGTCTAAGCCTAAGCCTAAGCGTAAGAATGAGTTTATTCCTAAGCCTAAGCCTCAGCCTAAGCTTAAGCGTAAGAATGAGTTTATTTCTAAGCCTAAGCCTCTAGCCTAAGCCTAAGCCTAAGCGTAAGAATGAGTTTATTCCTAAGCCTAAGTGTAAGAATGTGTTTATTCCTAAGCTTAAGCCTAAGCCTAAACCGAAGCCGAGCAAAAAAATTAGTCTAAAGCTTAAGCTTACACTATTCTAGTCCCATAGAGCAAACGTTCGGCCCCTGATCTTTACATGGACCAGAGCGTTAAAGACGCTCTTCCGTGTATTCTTGGCTCGTATTTTCAAATATGTGTAGCACCTGGCACCAGTTGCTGATAGGTCTTCTGAACTTTCGATCCAGTGTATTTTAACGCTCAAAATTTAGTACATTTTTCGCATATAATTTGTTTCACCACTGTAATATTTGAGTTCACAACAACTGCTATAGTTAGTGAGTTTGAAGACCTATTACTAATTGCCGGTAGGTGCTACTTGACAATACGGCTTTTGGTCTGCACTGCTAGCGCACGTATAGAAAACATTTGTTAGCAAAAAACACCAGTGCAGGCGTTTGTATTGTTCGACAAATAGGCTGTTGTACACTTGCTTCCATATTTACATTTAGGAGGCCTAGTGTCTGGCTCAGGCTTAGGTATAAGTTTGCTTATATCTGAGCGAAAGTCTATGCCTAAGCCATAAAGCAGCAGCAAGAGCATTTAGCTTCTGCGTTAACTGCAGGGGGAACGTGAGCCAGCGCCTAGAACGTCGTTCAAAATTCGTTTCCTACCAGTTTGAGAGTTCAACGATACTAAGGCTGGTGTATACTGAGTTGAACCTTTTTCGTCCCCGCCTAATATACCCTGGGCAGGACCAAGGTTAGCAATCCCCGGTCAGGACCAAGGTTAGCAATCCCCGGGCAGGACCGAGACTAGCAATGCCCGACCCCTCCCGGGGCGGTCTTAGCACCTTTAGGGAACCGCATACTGATTGGCTGAACGAACGTTTAAACGCACTTGAAAATATAAGACTAAAACAGGTGGTCATTTCAAAGCCCGTTGTAAGACGTATACCGGAAATTTTAGCAGAAACTTGGGTCAAAGTTTCTGAAACTATGGATAAAAATAAGCAAATTCAACTAGCACCTCAATTACAACCTTTAAGGACTCAGGTAATTTGAATCATGGTAAGAAATTCACCCCGGCCCAAGCTAATTATTCGATTACAGAAAAAGAATGTTTAGCCATAACAATAGCATTACATCAATACCGACAGTACTTAGTGGGAAATTTTGTACAAATGATGTTTCAACGTTATTTTTGGCTCTACCATCCACGAAATGGTATAAAATTCCGTTATTAACAAAGTAATCCTCATGGTGTTTTGTTATCCAGCGTATTTGTCCAGGGGGAATATCTAACTTAACCGTATAGATACTCTTATAGGCGACCATTGCGGCTATGGACTCATCCGCTTGTTGCTCCCGCCTTATGCGATCTACTTCTACTGGAGCAGAATAGTCTCGCGTTACAGGTGGGGTCGGGTGGGTAGTGCTTTGCTTGTCCGACAACGGCTGCCTAATAATATGAGTATTATCCAGTGGCTCAGCTAGATTATTTTGAATTTTTGGTACTTGCGTTTTTGAATGTTGCCTTTCTACTGGGAGGTAACCTCCATTATTTATACTACTAGTTGTGTTTTTGGAAACATTTGGAGTCCTTGGGTCATCTACCGAGGACCCAATATTGATTAAGTCTGTTTGTTGCAGTTCACGCGTTTTTGATCTAGTAATTATATTTACCCAATTTTCACACCCGTGGACGCTATAAGACCATTTATTCAGTAGCAGTACGCACTATTTTCATACAAATTTACTATACTTAAGAAGCTGCATATGCCAGCTATTAAGATGATCCACAACCTTATGGGATTGTGTCAAAATTCCAAAAAAACATTGTAGTGGTCATATCATAAATCAGGTGTCCGAAAACAACACAAATGCTTCAAATAACAATGTGGATGCCTCAATGATCCATAACAAGGATGGACAGACCACATGGGGGCCTTCGGTAGATCGTTTCGGGACAGTTTAGGCCTTGAATTGCAACTAATTGGGCACCCCCAAAAGTATTCGGTCTCTCCCGAAATAAAATTTCCTGCGGACGCAACTGTAGGTCAGGTGACATACCCGCGAAGTGGGTGTGGGTGTGTGAGTTCGCGATGCTGTTTACCGTTTTGTCTAAAGTACTTAATGCCGATTTTTATTGAAATTGACATAAATTTCACTAGACAATTGTGTTTTCTGGGAAATGTCTGTATTTTATATATCTGGCAAAGAGCGTCTTTGTTGGTTTGGACTCAACTTTGTAAACAAACTCTGTTTTACTGCGTTAGCCTTGGGTGTTTTACATATTCCCAACACCTGTCAAAACTTGAAATTCTGTGTTAATATTTTATAGTTGCCGTAACAAAAATTCGTCTGCCCAAGTATAAAATTGAACCGGAACAGTCATATAAGCATATTGCTAAGTCTAAGCGTAGCCTAAGCCTAAGCCTACGCGTACGGATGGGCCTATTCCTAAGTCTAAGCGTAGCCTAAGCCTAAGCCTACGCGTACGGATGAGCCTATTCCTATGTCTAAGCCTAAGCCTAAGCCTAAGCCTAAGTGTAAGGATTAGCCTATTCCTAAACCTAAGCCTAAGCCAAAGCAACAAATTTAGTCTACAGCTTAAACAGGCTCCATTACAGCCCTTTCGGAGTACGGCACGGCCCTGTTCTGTACATGGGACAATATGCCTCTGGCTTCTGGCACACTTCGCTTACCAAGATTTCCTTCATAACCTGTGTTGGCTTTCCGTTGAGTACTGTTCATACATTCTCGTTGGAAATCCCTATAAAACCAGGACGTATCAAACTTTACCCAAACCCACAATTTCGTATTGGTAATTGACGACTGTTAATTGAACTACGGTTCGCTTTGCTCGAGCGGCATTGGCTCGCTATCACAAAGTTCTGGATCCACTATTTGTGTACGACAGCGTACCGTGACGGATGGCGCCGGACAGGGTTAAGATAATTAAAAAGTATAGCGCAACCCTTATTGGCTATTCGATTTAGTGAAGAATCGTCCATGACATCTCATTAGTTCGATTTCTTAATGATTCAAGACTGTCTGCAGTGTGGTATAGGTTAACTTTTTGCTTAAATTGCCATCAGACTCTTGTTGTTAGCTTAGATTTTGGAGTGACCTTAGCGACTATTAACAATAGCATCGGATTTTATTAAGTTGCAGTTGAGCGCTTGTAACAGATTTTAACATATTTGTGCCAGTGTAAAGAACAGGGGCGGGAGAGTATTTTATAAGCATATTCCTAAGCCTAAGCGTAAGCCTAAGCTTAAGCCAAGCAAAAAATTAGTCTAAAGATTAAGCTTACTCTATTGCAGTCCCACAGAGAAACGTTCCACCCCTGATCTTTACATGGTCGCATATTTGTAAACCCCTGTTTTTTTCGGCAACTGGGGTCCGTTTACAGGGGTAGACAAGGTGTATATATCAGGGTGCAACCGGAGGTGAAAAATACCGCAGCCGGAGGTCAACAACGTGTGCCGGATCCAGAGGTGACGCCGAAGGTGATGCGAAAATATGTACTTCTTATTGATGTGTAATTTACTAATTTTAGCAATATCTGTATAAGGGTGTTTAATTGTTTGGTTTTACGCTAATTTTTATACAAAATCTCGACAATTTGTACCTCAAAATTGTGCCAGAAGTTAAAACGAGAAACGCGCCAAACAGATAAATTTTGTAAAACTATGCAAAATGAAGTTTATTGTCACTCGTACGGCAATTTTATATTGATATGTTGAGTCTTATGTAAAATCCAGTTGTCGACTCGCCAAGGATTTCGAGTGAAAATACTTCTAAACCCAAAACCATAATATTAATATTTCTTTATGATTCTGCCAAGTTTTCAAATTGTTTTCTTCCTGTCCTTTTTTAAATATTCAAATATACCATACGCGTCTAATTACAGCGTCATTGAAGCTTAGTACAATGATGAGGTTTTCGCGAGTTCAGGATATTTGAAAACAAAGTCCATTACCGAGATTTCTCAGCAAATCTAAAAGGTTTGACCATCATCTGTCAGGGGCGTAACCAAGTGTATTCATCTGATGAGTATACTCTTATTTGAAACTTTTCAGCGAGTTAGCTTTAGCGAACGCGAGAAATTTTTACTGCTCCAGTATCGAGCTGGTTATATTTTTAAGGTATATTTTTGCTCGTTTTTCCACAACTTTAGTGTAGAAATTTGTCATTCAGCTAAAAGCCGTTGTCTTTTAGATCCACCATTGTCTGAAGTAAATCTGTATTTAGTTTGATTTTGTTTCGCGGGACCAAGATCTATATGCCCGTATCCTCAAATGTGTGTAGCACGTATCCACCGAGTGGGTGATGGATCTTGTAACTTTCGACAAATTCAGGACATTTTTGCATTCAGTTAAAAATTTTGAGACATCTGCAATCGCACAAGTTTGTGTGTTTGAAAAACTATCGCTAACTGATCATCTGTATATTAAAGTTGGAACGGCCCCACATACGTATTTTGGGAACTTTCCAGCATTACTTTGTTTACAATAATTTCATAGGAACTATACGTGATTGTTCTATGAAAAGAAAATTTGCATGGAAATTGTTGAGCATTCGCTAACTTTTGCGCATTGCGCAAACTTGGCAGACTGGTAGATGCTATATGGCGCATTTGAGAATATGGACACTGGTTATTAAACGTTGAACCGTTGCGTTTTATAGTGAATAACAACAACTTGTTCGATAGTTTTATTGCAAAACACCAGCTCGCAAAAACCGGTGCGGTAAGCTTCAAAAAGTATTAGCTAAGTAATTTTATAGCTAATAAAATCTGCTTACAATAGTTACAATACTAAATTTGACAATTGAAACTGTATTAAGTGTACTAAATCAGCTTAATATTATTATGGCGACTGTTTCTGAAATAGTAGTTTTTATGTAGTAGCCATATACACAGGAATCGGCTCATAGCAATAGCGTCTACCACCAGTTAATGATGGATTTTCAGTCATATTACAGTTCATGCTAAACTGTAAATTCCAATGAGGTAATTAATCAACTGAGACGCAAAGTTAGTTATTTCCCAGTTAATAGCAACAAACCTTAACTCACGCTGAGTTGAGTTGAATCTCCGTCTGAGTTGATTTCAATCCGGGAAACCTGATAAATTAAATCAGAAAGAGTTACACCTACTCAGAATTATCAGTTCTAATAGTCCTATCTCAGACTGAGTGATCCAACTCAGTCTAAGTTACAATCAACTCAATGGAATTGACTGTGATATCGTCCAAATTTGTTTCACTCTCTCGCTTTAGAGTGGCTGGACCATATTTTGTCGTATTTTTTGTATTTTCACTATTTATATGCTCCTAGGCAAACGCATGGTTACTGCGATATTAAAATTTGCATCGGGTGCCTTGAATCTAGATTTATGACCAAACAGTTTACTAATATAGACTTAGAGGGGCGCTATGCTTTTGAAGACGTCCAGCGCCGTTCGTCATCGTCCGTCACCGTGCGGCATCGTACGCTACGGAGACAGACGGCGCCGGATGGCGCTACCCGACAGGCATAACGCCACCCTTAAGCTCTGAAGCATCAAAATTCCCTTCTCAAACACTGATAGGTGCTATTAACTATTAAGAATAACACTGGTTTAGGTTTTTAACGTTGAAAAGTTTAATTAAACTTTTCTAAACCAGATCAAGGGTCTGTCAAGAGTTTTAATTAAAACCAAGATGTTTTAGGTCCGTCTTTGGTCAATCAACATTTTTCTGATATCCAGAGATAAAAAGTATTCACGCCAAACGTCGTTTAATTGGTTAAAAAATTTACCAATATTAAACTCAGAAAGTATGCTACGAACGGACGGCTATAATTGGTTGGTTTTCTCATTTCTTGCAACTAACAGCTCATGTAAAAATCATGGGCGGAACGTTTTTCTGCCGACATGTTATAGAGTAAGCTTTAAGCTTTAGACTAATTTTTTACATTACACTTAGTCATTGGCATAAGCCCATTCTTATGCTTTGGGTTATCGTTCAGAATATGCTTTATACTACTGTTCCGGCCCTGTGCTACACATTAGCCCAACTAGCAATGTGTCCACACCGAGGCTTTAAAGTACTGAACCCGAAATGATAATTCCTGAAATCGAGTGAGTTTATTTTTCACATCATCACTCGTTGCGTAGTCACAGCCAATACTAATTGGCCAATTCAGGAAAATACACAAAGAAAAACAACCAATCATTGCGTTGTTTGCCCGAAAGACAACTTCATTGGCATAATAAAACTAAATTAGGTTTGGCTCTTTGTTATATACGGTTTCGAAACCATCTGAGGTCAATCATACAACCACATTTTGACGGGTGTTGTCTTTGTCTGTGCCGAAATGTCGGTGTCTTTACCAAGTTGTGGGTCGAGACGACCGTCAAAGTAAAAAAATTTAGGTTCAATTTTTAATAAATAAAAATAGCATTTGTATATAAAATGGTGCAGAAATTGCATAACTGGTAAAACCTGGCTAGGAGTGGCTCTCATAGTTGAAACCAGTTTCCATTTTTTAACAATCTAGAAACCGCTTTTATAGCTGATATATATATATTTTTATATATATATATATATATATATATATATATATATATATATATATATATATATATATATATATATATATATATATATATATATATATCCCTTACTAGTAAAAGAATAGTATATTTGTAAGAAATTCATCTGGAACAAGCCCGTAGCCAAGCGGTGGCCAAGAGGGCTCAACAGTAAATGCATAATGTTTAGACTATTTCTTTTGTTTAGACTTAGGCTCTTAGGCTTAAAAATATGCTTATACTACTGTTACGGCCCTGTTCTATACATCGGTCATCGACCGAGTCCATAAGCCGTAATTAGAGCCCATAAATGTCAATTATCTCTAATTGTAGTGCATAAATGACTCTAGAACTGCAAAGTTGTGTTCGAAACTTTAAAGTACACTTAACTTTTAAAAGTACATTCTTAAGTGCAACCTTATATTATCGTTCAATCTTCTGATGCAAGGCAAATAAACGTTTAATTCAACGGATACTTGCAATACCGTATACATATCAGTGACGAAGGGTGGCGGAAGGTAGGATAAAAATGAATAATAGTACGTAAGCAAAAACAGGTGGTGCACCCTCTGGAGACTCCAAAAACCGTCTCCCCTCTTATTCGGGTCACGACAGTAGTTTTGTTGTTGGATCCGCTGCTGCGTTTTGGTCAGGAACTCTATGAGCTTACGGGCTCTTATTAGTGATACGGGCTCCTACTGGTTAAGACTCAAAATGTGGACCCCCTCTTTTTTACCCGCCTCTAATACGGGTCACTACAGTATGCAGTATATGATGGTCAAACGAACCTCACAATTGAACCGACTAAAAAGTTTATCGCAATGAAAACACAAAGGTTTGGTGTTAAAATTTGTGATATCCGATCGCATTTGTCTTCCTATTCAAAATTGAACTTTTCAAGTCTTAACACTGCTGACCTTTAGGTATAAGCGAAATCTTGGTCATTTCACTATGCAAAATGTGCTCAGACAGTCACATCGATCAGTGTAACGAATTAGTTTGCAAAGTCAGAAGCAGTGCCGGAGCACGCATGGGTGGAGTCTCCCCCCAAATTCCAGGGTGGGGCGGCTCCCAAACTCGCGAAAAAAGCGAGCGAGAAGCCAGACGCATTTTGAAACTTAAGCGGTTTTGTTTCAATCGGGTAGGGTGGCGGTCCCTTTAGGGGTGGCCCCCCCAAATGGGGGGGTATGAGGGTTGGCTGCTCTGGTCCTGGTTAGAAGTTTAGGCTTTCGATAAGGCTTAATTCGCCTTATAAGCATTGCTATTTCAAATGTAAATTTTAATAAAATAATTCAGAATCAGAACTGTTTTTAGTTGGATATTACGACTAAACCATCAAACTTGGCTTTAGGCAATAAGAATGCCTATTTCAAACATCCACGTTTAATGCCAGCTTAATATTTTCAAGGAGACAAAATTGGGCCTGTAGCCAAGGGGCGCCAAGGGGGCTCAGTAGCCGCTGGAAAAGTTTAGGCCTCTCTGCAAGAACTTTGCTTATAACTCATTGAATACCCTTGAATGCCCCTCCTGAAAATTTTTTAGTCCCCCCTAGCAAGGTGAACAAGCTACGGGCTTGGGCAAAATGTGTTTTTGTAATATTCAAACAAACCAACTTCCGTTTAAATATATATACGAAAAATTAGGCTTGCAACTACTGGAGTTCAATGGGTATACCGAAGCTTTGCGGATAATTTCGGTCGACCCCGCCGCTAAATTTGTTGTTAAGCATAAAAATGCTACGAAAATATACAGTGCCCCCTCTAATTCTTACTTTGGCTGCTAAAAATGCCTGGCTGGGGGAGTCCCATATATTTTGTGTAATAGGATGGGACATCCATTGAATATCGAAAAATATTACTGGTAAACTTTAGTTAATGATTAACTTTGTTAAAGTTTTCGACTTTAATTCGAGTGACTTATACAATTTTTATAGTTTTTTTGAAGTTTTTCGAACCTTGGTCGAAAAACTGGTTCAATTCTTAAAAATTGTTAATTATTTTGGCCCATGTAAAGATCACGGGCGGACCGTTTTTCTATGGGACTGCAATAGAATAAGCTTAAGCTTTAGACTATTATTGTTTGCTTGACTTAGGCTTAGGCTTAGGTTTACAGGTTTAGGAATAAATTCGTTCTTACGCGTAGGCTTAGGCTTAGGCTTAGGTTTACAGGTTTAGGAATAAACTCGTTCTTACCCTTACGCTTAGGCTTAGGCTTAGGCTTAGGAATATGCTTATAATACGGTTCCGCTTCTGTTCTTCACATAGGGTCATTATTTTCTACTTTTCGCCAGAAAACCGATTTCGAAACTGAAGTTTGCCAGTTCAGGATATCGCATCGAGGTTGCAGATGCACTAACGATAGTCCCAAGGAGTCGTATTGCCTATCGAATCACGACGCGTAGTAAGGATATCATTTCGAGAAGACATTTACCACATTTGCAGAAATTTTTCTGACTTCTTCACGTTTTTTAGCAAAAAAAATTTAAAAAGCGCCTTTGTGACCACTCTGGGAAGATACGTCTCATTTATGCCCCCATTGCATACACCCCTGATCAATTCTCGCGCTTCTAGCCAAAAGGGTACGCGACTCAGCCTAAAAGCGAAAAAATTTTGCGTCACCTAGAAAATTTTCAACCTTGCTTGAAAGTCAACGAAAACCGTTGTATGCTCCACCGGAAAAAAAATTTTCAGCATCCGCGTAGCAAGGTGAGCTGGCTACGGGCTCGTAAATTCAGCGCAATGTCGTGCGAAAAAAACTAATTTTTAACCGTTTTTTCGTAGCCGAACTGTTTCAACTGTAGTGTTTTTTGGTACAAAACTTGTAAAAGTTTTTATTTCGTTTGTAACATGGCCTGAAGGCTTTTAAAACCCCTATTGAGTTTATCGAACGCTTACGAGAGATGAATAAATCTATATGTATGACCCTCAAAATTCCTAAAGGGACTATTAAGGTACTACTGCTATCACGCGGTTTGATTCCTAAGTCATGCATTTCGTAGCTTAAAAACTGTACATTCGCTATGAAAACGGCGTTTTTAAACCGGATCCGCTGTCGAAATGAAATCCTGAATACGTCACTGTTTTTCTTCAATTATGATCTGTTCGAGACATAGTTCTTTATCAAATATTTGACGAGTTTGAAAGGCGTAAAATAAACATTGTTTAAAAGTTTTATATGCTTTATTGTCTTTTTATTCCAGTTAAAACACTTTAAAATCGAACTGAGTTGAACCTACGCTTCGAACAATAGTCGGGTTTTAGTCAGGCGTTTTCTGTGTGGATGAGTGATGGGTATCGGATATTTTTTCATATTCAGATGTTGCCGAATATTTATCCGGATATCTGGTACCCCGTCTATAGTTTGAATGTATGAGTACAGTAATGGTTTGACATCTATATATTAAAGCTGAAACGCCCCACATACGTATTTTGGCCACCGTTCGAAACTATATCATCAAAGTGGACATATTTAACAGATTTTCTGCAATGTATTCAGGCCCGTAGTCAAGGATTTTCAATGACTTACAAGCACGGTTGAAAATCTGCTAATGAAAGCCAAAATTTTTCTAGAGGGGCTGAGCTCCCTGCCCCCGCTTGGCTACGGCCCGAATGTACTTAGAGTTTCAACTATACGAGTTCAAAGTAAGCATTAAATATGTATAAATTTGCAAGCTGATTTCTGCGATGCAACTTATTTTGCTAATTACTTTAGGCGAAAGAATCAAAAATATTTATTTTTCTTCTGGATGGGTCACAACCCGAACCACACTACAAAATCACAGTGGCCAATGTTAGTTTGGAGCCATAACAGTAGATTAAGCGTATTCCTAAGTCTAAGTCTGAGCAGTGCAAAAGTGTATTCCTAAGCCTAAGCCTAAGCCTAAGACTAAGCAAACAAGTGTAGTCTAGAATGTAAGTCTACTCTTTTACAGACCCACCACAAACACCGGAGCGACCCTAAAACAAACATGGACCGAACTTTGGCAAAATTTTCAATGCCTCTATAATTTAGTTCAAAAACAACATTCGTTTGTGGATATCATATCTTAAAGCCGTATTCACATCCAGAACGTCTTGTCGCCTCGTAGTGTCCTAACTATAATGCTACCTATAATCATTGGCCTCTAGTCTAATGATGGGAGACAAATTGTATAGCATTGCCGTGATTTCAGATTTTTGCTTGACGTAAAATACCGTAAGAAATACGTTTCAAAAAATCTTGCACGTGTGAATAGGGCTTTATCTACAAAGAGATTGTCATAAAAATGAATTTATTATATTATAAAATTAAAGTTAATCGGACCGTGTATATCTTTACGCAATTCGCTTAAGGTTGCAATATTTCATTTTGGCCCATTTTCCACATGATTGGCACGTTTATTGCGGTACATTTCGGGCCAAAATTGCCGGAAAATATTAGTGGTTTGGCTTACTTTTCCTGCGTTTAGGTGAACTTCAGACCCGTCGTAGCCAGCGCATTTTGCTAGGGGGCTAAACCTTTTTCAGGATGGGCATATAAGGTTTTTGGTTGTCTTGCAAGCAAGTTTGAAAATTTTCTAGCAGGGGCCAAAATTTTATTGCAGACACCCTAAGTTGTCCCCACCCTCCTTGGCTACGAGCCGATGTGATTTGGTTGTCATAAGCCACGTACAGAACGATGTAGGGTCTTTCTGGCAAGGACGGAGGTACATCTTCCAGACACGTTCGGCCCCCCGATTCCAAAATTTTTCTACGGTATAATTTTTATGTAGTAAGATAATTTTCTCTGGTCGACTATAAATCTGATCAAGGACGCTCCGGAACGGCTTGAGTTGTACGGGTTGAAAAAATTAAACCATAACCGTACGAAGTCTATTTGTTGAAGGCAAATCGTGGTTTACTTTTGAGAAATTCTAATATTTTAAGAGTACCTCGGCCCCTGATAAATATTTGGGGCTGTCCACGGACCCCATCGAACTGCCGTGCCGACACCCCTGTTCACTTGCCCCCTCCTTCTAACGAGTCCTGGATTTGAGACTGTCTGGTAAAGTTCAGTGATATGCGTATCAAAATATCATTCAACTGTGTGAGTTTAACTTCAACTCGATGACAAGTTTTGAAGCATGCAACTTGACGTTAAGACTTGACTTAAGCATTTTAATTCGTTGAATTTGATGTCAAAAATTGAAATCCATAATGTCAAAGAAGGTTTAAAGGCTTTAAGCAGCATTGGTGTTCAGTTGTCAAATGTTTCAGATCTGGTTTGGTTAAGATTCGCCATAAAACCCATTCCAAGCCTAAAGCCAGGGTTAACTAAAATGCCTGATAAGGCATATACATATTCATACATATATGTATATATGTATGTATATATAAATATATACATATATATGTATATTTATATGTATATATCTTTCTAAATTATTTAAAATTATAAACCTAAACCGGAAAATGTTGATAAATGTCAAATATATATAAAATTGGTTATGCTGAGTTGAAACTTGCGTCATAGTACGCTTTCAAGCTAACATTAACAAAATATACAGGGCCGGAGCAGCAACTCCTCATACGCCCCCCCTTGGAGGGACCTGAAACAAAAACCGTCAAAGTTTTAAACAGCGTCTGGCTTCTACTTCACTTCGCTCGCAAGTTTGCGGGTTCTTGCCCTGAATTTTGAGGGGAACCACCACCGGTGTCGGTTCCGGTACCTGCCGATATACACACTTTTCTGATATTACTTTAAATCGTTTCCAGAGTACTGAAGCTTACTATCGGCGCTTGCACACATTTCCCGTAACAGTTTTAGAAATTGACAGATTTTAGCATAATCCAAGATTAGGATTAATAGGATTAGGATTAGGTTTAGGCTTAGCCGTAACTTAACGTTTAATCATGTGGATGGCTTATAATACCAGTCCCATGTGTTTGGGGAACGTTTTGGATGCAAAAGCATCTAAAGTTGCGAATTAATAATGAAGATTGTTCTCTTTGTATCGTTTGAGTAAATTCCGATGACCGGATTATATTATTCTCAAATGTGTGTAGCACCTATCGTCAGTTTGGGGTAAACAGGACTCGTAGTTTTTGTCTTCGGCAAGTGGTGAAGGTCAAAATCAAAGCAACAAATTTGGATTTGATTTGCTCCGACTTTGTTTACTTTTGGCCACGTTTTACAGTGCTATTCTAAAGCATTGTTTGACTCTATGAGCTCAAAAGAATTTAACGAAAATATTTCCTACAATCGTATGTTAGCTTTTGTTGTTGTTTACGCGTTTCTCTGGCGATTTAAGTATTGGCAGAGTGGATTTGTCAGCAACCTGGGGTGTAACCAGGATGTCATTTCCAAAAAATGCAGTCTCACTTTAAAACATTATTGCGAGCGAACGTAGCGACCGAGTTTCTATTCTGGCGCTGTTTTTTTCAGTTTTTTCAAATTCTTCACGAGCTGATATATCTTCGTATATCTTCCTGGTTAATGTTCAGCGCAGAGCCGTCATGCATAGTAGTAAAAAAACTATATTACGACGTGTAAGCCAAAGCCTAAGCTTAAACCTAAGCCTAAGCTTAAGTCTAAGCCTAAGCCTAAGCCTAACTCTAAGAAGCCTAAGGCTAAGCCTAAGGGTAACGTTGAGCCTATTTCTAAGCCTAAGCCGAATCCTAAGCCAAAACCTAAGCCTAAGCCTAAGTCAAAACCTAAGCCTAAGCCTAAGCCTAAGCCTAAGCCTAAGCCAAAACCTAAGCCTAAGCCGAAGCCAAAACCTAAGCCTAAGCCTAAGCCTAAGCTTAATAAGCCTAAGCCTAAGCCTAAGCCTAAGCTTAAGCCTAAGCCTAAGTCTAAGCCTAAGCTTAAGCCTAAGACTATAAGCCTAAGCCGAAGCCTAAGCCAAAACCTAAGCCTAAGCCTAAGCCTAAGCTTAATAAGCCTAACCCTAAGCCTAAGCCTAAGCCGAAGCCGAAGCCAAAACCTAAGCCGAAGCCTAAGAGCCAAAACCTAAGCCTAAGCCTAAGCATAAACGTAAGCGTCAAAATGAGCTTATACATATAAGCCTAAATCTAAAGCCTAAGCTAAAAAACTGTCTAAAGCTTATGCTTGTTTGAGTCCGTCCGTAATGTTCACGGATCTCTGTTTATGTTCACCAATGTTCATCATCACACGATATTCGTTTTGTAGAACCATTTCTGGTCACGCAACTGTGAATGGTACAGCGCGTCTTGTTTTTAATTTTGAACCGAATATTTATGCTGAGTTTGGCGTGTCGGTTGTTGACATCTATAAATACTCTCAATACCTATTTGTCCCAGTTGGCAACTTGCTCGTCCTATAAACATGGCGTGTCTAAATAGAAGAACTAAAAGAATTATAGAACAAAAATATTTACTATCTTATATATATACATACAAGGCCCAAAATTAGGAATACTTAAGTATAGTTAGCAAGATTTCTGCTGGAGTATTAAGTAGATGAAAATTTTCCAAACCTAGGATTTCTTTTAACTTCGTCGGCAAATTGACCATTTTGGGAGCCACAAGTCTTCATATGTTAGCCGGCAACTCCCATAACGCCATCGCAATCGTGACCATGCTTACAAAGGACTACTTTTGATGGCAAATTAGCTCTAATGTAAGATATAAGCGAGTATGCAACATAAGAAAATCTTTTAGCTTAAGAAATTAATTAGCTAAAAACCATAGTTACATCATTATGGTGAGCGAATTATTATGAATGTATAAAGGTTGCTGTTCGGGTTGAACTTTGAAGCTGATTAAGAGCAGTGGCGGATACGGAACCTTTTTTCTGAGGGGGCGGGGGTGATCACCGGTATATAAGAATGGGAACAGGTCGCAAGAGACGCCAGAGTGACGCCAAACGCAATTTTAGTACTAAATCTTAATACGAAATTATTGGTTTAGATCTGTGTTACGGAAGATGCCCTGGTCTGGGTGTAGGGGTTGTTTCAGTAACAGAGGTCAACAACCAACATTATGTATTAAGGTTTCTGCTGTAACAAAGTCGGGTCAATGTATAGAGTACGGCTGTAACAATAGTGTAAGCGTATTCCTAAGCACAGGAACTCTGCCCAAGCCTGAGCGTAAAAAAGTTTATATGTAAGTCCAAGCATAAGCCTAGAGCCTAAAGCCTGATCCTTAGCAAAAAATAGTCTAAAGCTTATGCTTACTCTATTGCAGTCCCAGATCAAAACGTTCCGCCCCTGATCTTTACATGGGCCGAAAGTCGTAACTATCCAATATTAATATAAGCAAGCTTGCAACATTGATGTTAATAGAGCTACGACAGGCCATTAGGAAGATTAATTTTGAAATAAATTTTTGCTAAAGTTCTTACAAACTTTTATTGTGTTTAAATAGCTAAACATCGGCCAATTGTCCTGATTAATATTACAATTAATGAACGTTGAAAGTCTACCGCGAGCTGATCCAGAGGCGGGTGTCATAAGGGGCGTACCTCCCCCCCGTTAGCAATTTTGAGCTATAGAATTGGTAAGATCCGTAACTTACATAGTTTCAATGTTGTCCCTATTAGGTTAGGTTGTAGCGTCCTGCGATTTGTACATTTCAAAAAATTTTGCCTTCGGCGCTGTGTATATTTCACCTCTAATAAGCAAGAATAAAGTCCATCAAGCAAAATTAATCAATTTATTATTTTGTTGTTTTCATGCGATGTAACTGCACTGCAAAAAAATGGTGAGTTAAATTGACTCCGAAACACGTTTTCGGAACTACACAAACTAAGTCAAATTCGACTCAGCCAGAGTCAAACGTGTAACTGAGTGAGTCGAGTTTGCCTTTGGCGGAGTCGAATTTGACTCAGTTTGTGCAGTCTCGTAAATCTATTTCGGAGAAAGTCAATTTGACACACCATTTTTTGCAGTGTGCGTTTTGGTGAATGCCTCGCCTTTGGAGACGAATCTAAAATACAAAGCTTTACCTTCGATTGACTCGTTTTCGTCAAAAGTATATTCCCATCCCGCCCCCCTCTGTGAGAAACCCGGGGATTTGACAGGATTCACACCGCATATAATGGTCAATTTTTAGTAACTGCATAAACTTAAAGGCATGCCTGCTGTATTGACGCGAATAAGCGGGGGGGGGCTGATATTTATTTGGGGTCTCAAGAGGGTACCCCCTGTTCGGACTGTTACTTATTTTTAACCCATGTTCCGCCACCTTTCATTACTGATATATCTAGTACTGCAATTATCCGTTGAATTTAAACGTTTGTTTTGTATCAAAAGATTGAGCGATAATGGAAGGTTATACTAAATAGACATTAGGGACTCTATCCGCTTACAGACTCATAGGGATGCAGACTCCTATTGATTGCGACTCAAAACAGGACCCCCTCTTTTCCCCCTCTTATTCGAATCACTACAGTACTACGTTCAAACCTAAATTTTAGCTTAAGTGTAAGTGTCAACCTAATTCTGAACCCAAAACGTAAACCTAAACGTAGACATTCGAGTACAAAAGGTATTCAGTCTGACTGTCTCCGTGTCGGCAGGCCTCTATATTTAACATCGGCCATCGCATGGAACGCTGTCCAAATTACCGGCGGTAACAATGCTGGTTCCATTAATTTACAGTACCGTGTTCGTACCTATCGCTCAGGGCAATTGTCAGAGAACAAATGTCGACTTTCGTGTTTTACAAGCATATTCCTAAGCGTTTGCCGTAATTTCAAAATTTCAACAACGTCATCCACGAAATATGCTAAAAAGCACTATGACATATTAAAAAAAGTTGTGCCAATGTAAACACCAGGGTCGGACCGCTATTATAAGCTTATTGCTAAGCCTAAGCGTAAGAATGAGTTTATTCGTAAGCCTAAACCGAAACCTAAGCGTAAGAATGAGCATATTGCTAAGCTTAAGCTTGCGCAAAAAAAACTAATCTAACGCATAAAAGCTTACTCGATTGCAGTATTGTAGAAAACCGTTCCGCCTTTGATCTTGACATGGGCCGAAATATTTAGTTTCGTATCGCGTTATAAATAATCCACATTTTTTCGACAACATTTTGCATAAAATGCTAAAAACTGTACAGTTTTGGTATTAAAATGTAAATCACGCCTGTCAACCAGCGTCGTAACTTGAAGTCCACTTTAATTGGGTATAACAATGACGTGCCCGAACCCCAAATCTTTTGTGCTCCCAAGGATCCAGTCAGTTATTCTAAGGTCTGTTAAAAGCGTTTTCCTTAGTTCGAAAATGCTCGAAAAGGGGATGTATATTTGTTGGAACACACCCTCATTGTATACACCTCTGTTGTCATCACATAATAAAACTCACCATAAAGTGCGGTCTTCTATAAGAACATTCCACTTAACTATTTTGAAGCATTTTGTATTAATTCGTGACCTTAAGGCATTTTCAAACAAATTACGGAGGTTTTACTCACAGGAGATTAGCGAGGATTAGGCAAATATTTACATATTAATTTTTAGCCAATACTGACTAGTAAATAGTTTTTGGCTAATGTTAGTTTTTGGGACGTAACAGTAGCAAAATCATAACCCCAATGCCGTTAGCTTCAACCTTAGCGTAAAGCTTATAGTCAATGTAAAAATTAGTCTAAAACTTAAGCTTCGAACTTTGTTGTGGAAGAAAACAGGTCGTTACTGAACGTAACTTGAGCCAAAGTTTGACAGGTTATAAAACCTGTTAAAGGTTTAAATTTCAACCGCATTAATATTTAGGTTACATTTGCTAGTAATTGGTCACGCTCACGCAAACTCGGCAGGTGCTGTGGTCTGTGGTAATTTGTTCAAAAAATGCGGCCCATGTAAAGATCAGGGGCGGAACGTTTTTCTGTGGGACTAGAAAAGTGTAAGCTTAAGCTTTTGACTAATTTTTTGCTTGGCTTATGCTTAGACTTTAGACTTAGGAATATGCTCATTCTTACGATTAGGCTTAGGTTTTAGCTTAGGCTTAGGAATATGCTCATTCTTACGCTTGAGCTTAGGCTTTCTCTTAGGTTTAGGCTCAAGAATTTGCTTATAAAATATTGTTCCGCCCCTGTTCTTTACAATGGCCCAAAATGCCGAAAGGCATAAAATTATCGCGAAAACCAGCTGCAAACTTTATTAAGTCGCCGTGTTTTTGTTTGTAAATTCAAAAACAAATAAACAACGCAAATGGCTCTCGAACACTTTCTGTCCACAGGGTTATGCTTACGATTAGGCTTAGGTTTAGAAAAAAGGATTGCCTAAACCAAAACTTTTACCAAAATTGTTATCTAAACCTTTATCTCAGCCTAAAGAATTAGTTTTAAATTAGGCGGATGTATACAACAGCATTTTTTGCCCATGTTTAGAACACAGCCGGATCGTTTCCCGAATGGGCTATAATAGAGTTGGTTTAAGCTTTACACTAATTTTTTTGCTTAGGTTTATGCTTAAGCTTAGGCTTAGGAAGAGGCTCAACCATACGCTTAGGCTTAGGCTTAGGAATATGCTTATACTACTGTTCCGGTCTTGTTCTATACATGGGCTAATGTTTTTATAAAATACGGTCAAGCCGTCTATTAGCAGCTTACAAATATTGTGCGCTACTTGACAAAGTGTTCCGTTTACAAAATCAGTTGTCTTACTAAGTAACCTGTCTCTACAACTGCTTTTATTGCCGACTATCCACAAGTATGCCGCCAGCAAGCATTTTATATCGACAATGTGGGCTAGCTAATATATATGCTAACTGTGCTTTTCAGTAAACACTTTATGCTTTAATATCCGTTTTCCGTTTGCGTTATTTTGTCGTTTGCTTGCTTATAATTTTAAGCTATAATCAGGTGTTAAACGTATTTACTTTAGTTTATTATTTTTAATAATGATTTTTCAAAATACGTCCCAGCCACGACAAACGGCCTGTGTTGGCTCGTGGCACAGTTTGGACAGTTTTCAAAATTTCAGTCGTCAAGTGTGTTTCGGATTTTATAATCCGTGTACTTCGCAGTGTTTCAGTTTTATCGACGGATACGGAGGCGACAATTTCAGTAGCCTATGGGTGGAACCTTATGCCAGCGTAATTTACGGGATAATATACCCGATTCTCGTTTGTCTTACTATCGTCGCAAACGTCGGAGTGGTAGCTATTTTAACTCGGCCACATATGCGTACACCCACGAATACGTTGTTACTCTACATGGCGCTGGCGGATCTATGCGTTGCGCTTGTTCCGTTTCCGTTTCTGTGTCACTATTTTATGTTGAACGCTAAAAATTTGCTACAAACCCGTCTCGCTCCTTGGTGGTGTTATATGGCGCATTATTCGACTACAGACGTATTGGCACCGTTTTGTCACAACGTCGCTATTTGGCTGACAGTTGTGCTTGCAGCACAACGCTTGATCTATTTGCGGTTACCACATCGTGCAAACAGTATATGTACAGTGCGCAATGCAAATATTGCAACTGCAGTCGTCGTATGCAGTGCGCTTATTGGTAATATACCGAAATTTGCCGATATCGCCCAGTATGACGTGATGCATTTTCGACTTTTCACAAACGTATCTGATTGGATAAACGATACTGAAGCGTCGCACGGCGTCGCGCATTTTGACTGGCTGCAAAATACTTCGTCGATTTTTAATCAGCCAATCAGGTTGGCGAATAGCGATTCAGCGTCGGATAGTCTCAATGAGCCAATCAGGTTGAAGAATAGCGATTCGTCAAGTTCTGGATTGCATAAATTGCAAATTGTAGACGAAATGCACGTTTGCATTTATCGGTACAGTAATTTTGTGCAAATTATTGGTGAAAATCGCTATTATAGTGGGTATTATTGGAGCCGGGTGATTATATTTGTTGTTATACCAAGTGTTGCGTTGATCGCTATAACCGTACTGCTTGTGAAAAGCATTGGTGAAGCACGAGCTCGTAGAAATCGTCTGTTCGCTCATCAGCAACACAAGTTACACCAAAAACAGCGAGTTCTGCTCAAACAGGGTAACCATCGTTTCGCCAGTGAACGCAACGCAGCGGTAAGTCGGCAAACTCAGCAATAGGATTAGCATAAATTAATTAAAGACATTCACTGAATAATTTTTCACCAACATTTTCCAGCGCGAATATATTTTAGATGACAGCTATATTCTCATGCTGCGATTTGAACACAGATCTTATGGGTGGGAGGTGTTTATTATCACACCCCCTTAGATACAAACCCATACCAAATAGTCTATCGTGGCATATGAACATTCAAGCGGATGCAAAGAAAAATTTTTGGTGATAAAATGGTAAAGGTTTCTGCCTTACAATTCCCCGCTTGCAAGTGGCTCATAGCATGCATTATTGTGTTTTATAACTTGCCAGCATCGCACGTTAGAAATTTTTGAATCCGTCGCTGTCTCCTTACTGTATTGACCCGAATAAGAGGGGGTAATAATAGGGGGGTCCCCATTTTGGGTCCGAATCAATAGGAGTCCGTATCCCTAATAAAAGTCCGTAAGCGGATAGAGTCCCTAAACCCTAATTAGAGTCCATAAATGTCAATTAAGCCTGTAGTGCATAAATGACTCCAGGACCAAATAATTTGAGTTCGAAACTTTAAAGCGTCCTTAAACTTTGAAAGTACATTCCTAAGTATAACCTTTTATTATCGCTCAAACTATTGACACAAAACAAATAAACGTTTAATTCAACGGAGAATTGTAGTACCGGATATATATCAGTAACGAAGGGCGGCGGAGCGTGGGTTAAAAATAAATAACAGTCCGTAACCGAATAACAAGGTGGGGTGCCCTCTGGAGAGGTCAAATAAATATCAGTCCCCCTTCCCTCTTATTCGGATCAATACAGTACTGGCGATAAATTTTTTTGTTCATTTTCTGTTTTATCATTTTATAGGCAAACGGCTGTGCAACAACTGTTGATCCTGGGCGAGCGTCATGTAGTGATGTACTTAAGTTGCAACAACAAAAACAACAACAGCAACAACCGCAGACGCAACAACAGCACCAACAAAAACAACAACAACAACAGCAACAGCAACAACAACAACAACAACAACAACAACACCACAGTTCACAATTCGATCACACAACAGCAATGTTAATAGTAATTGTAACGCTATTTCTATTGGTCAACTTACCCCAAGGCATTATTTTAGCCCTATTCTGTATAGAACAAACCCTTGTCGAAGTAGGCTTAATAAGCCATTTAGGATTTTTAGATACTCGAATAATGGCGATTTCAATGATGATCGACAATATGTTGATATTGGCAACGTATCCAATCAATTTTGGCGTCTACTGTTCGATGTCGGCCGCGTTCCGTGACACTTTTACGCAACTTTGCTTTACGATTGGCCGTAAGCTGTGCGTACGACCGCAGCCAGCTTCGACTGCAACGATTGCACGATCGTATAAAGTTTCGACAAGCGTTCAACGGCAGCAGTTGCTGCATGTGCCGCAACAACAACCGCAACAACCGCAACAACAACAACAACAACCGCAACAACAACAACAACAACAACAACAACCGCAACAACAACAACAACAACAACAACAACAACAACCGCAACAACAACCGCAACAACAACAACAACCGCAACAACAACAACAACAACAACCGCAACAACAACAACAACAACAACAACAACCGCAACAACAACCGCAACAACAACAACAACCGCAACAACAACCGCAACAACAACAGCAACAACAACAACCGCAACAACAACAACAGCAACAACAACAACAACAACCGCAACAACAACAACAACAACAACAACAGCAACCGCAGCAACAACAACAACAACAACAACAACAACAACAACAACAACAACAACAACAACAACAACAACAACAACAACAACAACAACAACAACAACAACAACAACCGCAACAACAACCGCAACAACAACAGCAACAACAACAACCGCAGCAACAACAACCGCAACAACAACAGCAACAGCAACAACAACAACAACAACAACAACAACAACAACAACAACAACCGCAGCAGCAACAACCGCAACAACAACAGCAACAGCAACAACAACAACCGCAACAACCGCAACAACAACGTCGAAAATCATTCTATGACGAAACACATAAAAACAATGCAAACCACAACAACGGTGAACGGCTTATAAACGGTGTGAGACGAAATCTTTTCCAGCAGTTCGCAACTGCTGGAATACTCAAGACACAAACAAAACCAAAAACACACGACAAAGAGCGTCTGATATCCAGACCTCATCGGCATACGGTTCATGGAAATAGACCATGTTCAAAAATTAAACTGCCAGATTCCATCCGAGAACACAGTTCTGACCCTACGGCAGGCACCAAACAACAAATATCTGCTGATACGGTATCGTATTGGACTATTAATCAAAACAGCGAGCGCTTGACTCCAGGAGCAGTGTACGGCGAAGTGGATAGAAAACATTGCTCAATGGATGATTTAACTCAACCGTATAAAGTTGAAACGAACTTAAATTCAAATTTGAACGCAGCGTTGAATACGCCAGGTTGTGACCCTGTTTCGAATTTTGATATTTTAGGCGAAATTCGGGCACTCGACAGCTGTGATTCGAATTTGAACCGAAAAATCAATACCGACAACTTTGAGCCAAATACTACGCGTGTGGTCGGTCTCAAACCAAATTTAACCTCATCTCAGACGAAAAACGCCCAATTTGACTCCGGATCCAAATATACTGATACGCAAAGCGTTGCTTGCAACGAACCGTTTACCAGCGTTGTAAACGGCAGTTTTCAGTTTTTACAAGACGACAATGGAGTAGTGCAATGCTTACTTGCTCAAAATACTGAGTTGAATGAATTGTCGAAAACAACTGTTGTATAGGCAGATATATTTGTCATTCAGTCAACAATACTTGAACTCTGTGTCCGGTTCCGGTAAAATTTGTTAACTTCCGGCTTAGATATTTCTTCACCTCCGGTTGCACTATGGAATGTCTTGTACTCATTATAATTGTTCATGTTAAATATATATACACGGTTGGTGAATGCTTTAACTGGCACATATAAGGGGGAACCGTCGAGACGTATTCCAGACCCCCCCAACTGGGATCAAATGTAAAATTTTGTACTTTGATTTTAGACTTGAAATTGCGTTGTGGTCATCGTTCGGTTTGTTTCGCGTCGCCTCCCTCGTTAAAATTTTTTGGGTTATATATATATGTGTGTGTGTCTGTATATCTATATATTTATATATGTATATATCTATATATTTAGATATATGTATATGTATAATTATATATATAATTTTTGCTGTTGCCTAAAAAGCTTTTGACAGGGGAGTCAAAGATGTCCCAAGCAGAGGGTCCCTGCCACAATATATAGTTGCGGTCTCAATAGAAACAGTGCTCGAGAACGATGCCTTAAATTTAAAATGAAACTTCTGGCCTGAACTAGAAGTATTTTTATAAAAAACGACAAATTTGCCAAAAAAATAAATTTGTTTAGTTAATTACCTTTAAATTAGATTGACTGAAGTTCACCGAAATTTTCAATGAGAAATTGAAAATAAACTTGAAATGATTGGTCGATTCGCTGTTATTTTCTTGTCAACTCGCGTATAGAGTTTGTCTCATGCATATTCTCTAAAAGCTTAAACTAACTTGATTTAAGCTTTAGCTAATTCAGCAGTATAAAACTAAGTTTCTAGAATAACTGAAGTAAACAAGTTGCTTTACGCTTAAACTAAGTTAAAATGTTGCATATTTTCAGTTTAACCTGAACTTAAAATGCACTCTTAGTTACACCCGATTTCTAGGCAGCACTTGTTACTTAAACTAAAAAATCAGTTTACTTAAACTCGTGTTAAACTTGAAAACACGGTCGTTTAAATAAATATTAAAATTCTAGTTTTAATTAGTCCGTTCAGCCATTTCAGTTTTACTTAAACTGATACTCAAGTTTAATTAAGCGACAAAATACGTTTAAGTTTTTAGAGAGTACAGGGTGCATATGTCCTTTCATGTCCGTTCGGACCATCTTTTCGTAGTCAAAAATTCACTAAAACTTTAATACGATTAATAGAAAATTTTCGTAAATTTGTTTCAAAATTCTTAATAAAATAACTCTTATTTGAGTCATCTGCGGTAGTTGCTGTCTTTGTTGAGAAAGTACAGCTCTGTTTACTTTGTGATATTATCGGCGAACACTCCACAAGTGTAAGGGTTGCGCTATACTCGCCGGATGCCGCTGCCCGCCGGCGCATGCAGACGCGCGGTGCTGTACAACTTTTTATTAAAAATAACCGCACGTCCCGATGCGCCGGTACTCGCTACACTGTGGATTGCCGATCCAAGATGCAAGATGTGAAATTGCAATTTGCCAACTGTTTTATACTGTGAAATGTTGACCAGAAACTAAAATTTCAAGACAATAAATGATTGAAAAACGATTAAGTAAAAACGTTTTATGCTTCCTTTTACTGAGCTGATAATATTTTGCTTTGTTTAAAATTATATTTTGACGTAAAAAATTATTTTTGACGTCACAAAAATGCTATTCGCAACACCGTGCGAATAAATGCAAGCGGGTGGTTCACGGCAGGCACAGACCCCGGAAAATTATAATGGAGTTTATACAGTAAAATAATTACTTTATGAAATTATAATGCGGGCTTTAATGGTCAAAAACATTTTCTCGCCTCATTACAATTGATTGTCAATCAAATTTTACTCGACTGCAGTTGCTACCCTTTCGAAATGAAATCGCGCCGAACGGTGTTGACACATCGTCTTATAATGTTACAGCTTCTAAAAATATTAAATTTCGCATCGTTAAACAATGTTTCAACATTGCAATACAACTTTGGTTGTTTCGGACCGTGTGGAAGATGAGGGGCGGAACGTTTTTCTGTGAGACTGCGGTAGAGTAAGCTTAAGGTTTAGACTATTTTTTGCTTGTATTAGGCTTTAAGCCATGCGTAAGAATGAACTTGTACCTAACCCCATGCATAAGCGTAAAAATTAACTTATACCAATGGCCTATGGAAAAAATTCGTCTAAAGCTTAAGCATTCTCAATTCCTGTTTGTCAGAAAAACGTTCCGCCCCTGATCTTTATACGGGCCAAGCATCGGCAACAACCGATCCTTTCAAGGTCTACAATTTTAGGCATGACGAAATACTATTTCGTGCAGTTGTTAAACACACTTAAAATCCGGCATCACCCCCCCCCCCCCGCAGCACCGACAAATTTTATTGACCTCTGGTTCCGGTATTTTCACCTCCGGTTGTAGTTTCGTATACACAGTTTACAGAGTGCATTTTATGATATTTTTGCCGGAAACAATGGTGGATTTAAACGTCGACTGTATAGTTAAAGTAGATGCAAGATTCGCTACGCCACCCTACATCTCAATGCATGTATAGCAGGTCAAGGCTCGCTGTATACAGCATTTCCAGGTAATGTTAAGACTGGCAGCCGGTTTTCCGAACCCACAACAATTTGCATGCAAGTTTTCTTTCGACCAAACAATCACATTTCTGTTCCAAGACAACTTTTGTAAACGTAGTAATGCTTGAACGTTTCCCAAAATACGTGTGTGTGCCATTCCAGCTTTAATCCTAAGATTGAAAAATAACAGCTTTACCACTTAAAACATATTTGCAGAAAGAAACCTTATTGTTCTACGCTGAAACGGTGCCAAAATTACATTGCAAAAAATGGTGAGTCAAATTGAATCTCTCCGAAATTGGCTTTTCGGGACTACACAAACTCAGCCAAATTCGACTCCGCCAGAGCCAAACGTGTGACTCAATGAATTGAATTTGACTCTGGCGGAGTCGAATTTTGACTCAATTTGTGTTGTTCCGAAAAGCCTATGCGAATCGAATTTTAACTCAATTTGTGTGGTTCCGAAAAGCCAATTTCGGACAGAGTCAATCTGGCTCACCATTTTTTGAAGTGTACGTACGGTTCTGTGGGTCGTTTCTGCTGTACAATTATATTGATAGATTTTCAATTATAATTCATTAAAACAGTCTAGAAATAACAGATAAATACAATATTCTTTGTCTTTATTGTATTCCCAATAAATTTAATATTTCAGTTTTTGCATTGAACGAAATAATGTACCCCGCTAATAATATATTAACAAACAGTTGCTTTTTGATATGGGCAACTCTGGTAGCGGCTTTGTTTCCATTTGGCCAAACACAGGTAAGACTAACGACAGAAATGTACCTTGTAAACAACTCACCAAGCAAAAAAAGCATAAAAACAACGGCCAATGTTACTTTTAGGGTCGTTACAGTAGATTAAGCGTATTCCTAAGCCTAAGCCTAAGCCTAAGCAAAAAAATGTAATCTAGAATCTAAACCTACTATTTTATAGACCCACTGGCAACCTGGACGCCCAGTAAAGTAACATGGGTCAAAATAACGATAAATACGACGGATACAATAATTTTGTCAACAGCGCCACAAAATGTTAATTATAAACAATGAAATTGATAGCTGGCGTATACAACGCCGTATGAATATTGGTTTGTCAGGCGAAAGTTTGTTGAAACCGTCTGGTTTGGTTTAAATTAGACGAGTATGCAATGGGGGGACAGGAGATATATGTCCTTTGAAATTTGCGGAAACATTCGGCGAAAATGGTTTGTACCGCTTGTAGCATAAAGTTAAAAATCTTATCCTGGCTAAATACACTCGCTCACTACCAACGTTCTTACGCAGTTATCCCGTCCTGAAATAAAATTCTGTTTACACCCTTGTCCGTATGCTCAAATGTATCATCTCATGCTGGGTTCATGTTATAACTGGGGCAGCCTGGAACACGTTTAATCAATATGACTATAGCAGGTAACATTTTGTCAGACCGTTTATCTGCTATCTGATTTAAAAAATTTGAATTGTCTGCTATCCTGATGTGACATCTACTATTTGTACTGCAGTATCATATGATATTCCAAATATTGTCTGCGAGTATCTTATGATATGTTTGAAAATGTCTGCAATGTTGTGGTAAACTAGCTTGATTGTCGTGTAGAATCTCATAAGTCAATGTGATGTGACATTCACATTTTGTCTACATAACCGCTATCGAGATCAGAAAATTTTATGTTGACGTCGAATCAACTTGGACAAAACGTGTTCCAAGCTGCCCCAGTTAAGTCTTGTAAGCATTTTGAGCGCACGAAATGCAAAATTTTTCAAATTGAAAACGAAAATCTGATTTCACTTAGGAGTAAAGTTTAATAAACCCATGTCAACAGAACTGTAAAAAGTTTTAGTTGAAACTTACGTTCAATTCAACGTTCGAATTTGTCTCTAGAAAAAGATTTTAGAATAATTGACAGGATCTTAAATACAGAGTGCCTAATTGAACAATCGCCATTGTGAATTGGTTGTTTTACAGAAAAGCTTTGGTTCCAAAAATCCGGCAATCAGATACGCGGAACAAAATTCATTTCGACTCGATCCTAACCAAATGGCACTGTTACAGGTGACAGCCAATGTAAAGAAGAAATGGCGGAACAGTATTATAAGGTTATTCCTAAGCCTAAGCCTAAGCCTAAGCCTAAGCAGGCTTAAACATAGCTTTAGAACGTTTAAGCTCGCGCTTCGGGTTTAGGTTTCCGAAAAGAACTGACCTGAACCTAAACCCGAAGCGCGAGCTTAAACGTTAATTTAAAATGTTTTGGAAAAATAATCAACAGAAGCCGGTATTTCTTGATCGTCTGTAGCCAAAGCATAAGTCTAAAGCTTAAGATTAACCGTTATTGTAATCAGTAACCTTGGACAGATTTGGATAATGCCACGAACTACAAATAGCATCTTTTTGTATTTTTCAATTTCAAAACAATTACCCTCGAACTGATTTGGGGGAGTGAAAGAAAATTTTTCTACCCTAGAAACTTTTCATCAACGACCCCCCGAAAGGCTGCCACATGGCAGGTCCTTCTTGCAGTTTGCAAGCAATATAATTGAACGGCGTATTTGTGTACCAACGTCACATTTTAACCCCAGGACTCACTGAAGCTTCCATTTGGTCGCATGGCGACTGCTCCTGAAATTCTTCGACTAAACATGATGCTGATAAAGTCGATCAACGCAAAGAAAATACTGGACGTTGGTAAGTAACGCGGTTCCTGGCAAAATTTTCTGCCCTTTAGTCTTTTATCTTTATCTTAGAGGTTTCGTGTCAAAAATACAAAACGTTTTTCGTGTTTGGGGCCCATGTATAGAACAGTGCCGGATCGTTTTCCTGACGGGCTATAATTGAGTCAGGTTAAGCCTTAGACTAATTTTTTGCTTAGGCTTAGGCTTAGGCTTAGGCTTAGGTTAGCTTAGGAAAGTATACTACTGTCCGGCCCTTTAAGGGCGAAACGAAAAAAAAACCCACCACACCAACCCCAACGCAAAAAAAACCAAATCGATTGTAAATTACGGAACAGCCTATCTGAAATAGAATCATTGCTCGGCTCCTAGCAATTTTTTAGGCCTATTTACCGGAAATAGTGCATTAGCAGCGGCACTTGCAAGTCCACCGGATGCGACAATTATAGGCGTCGACATCAATGGAACCTACTGGGAACAAAATGGTAAAACATACGCAATACGGGTACATATTAATATTTCCATTACATTTTTGCTATTTATTACTAATTTGCATGTTAAACATCGGTTGTTTGTGCATCAAATATGCTGTTCAGGCCAATTACCAATTATCCTAGGGCAATGTGCTATTCTGAGCAAATAGCAGATTGGCCCAGGCAAAATAGCGATTATACGATTTCGCAAAACCACAGTAATGTAAAACCAACGCTGACTGGTTGAACGGTACTGTGTTTGTTCAATTAATCAAATCTGATTGGTTTGTATCTTTAATAGCAGTTTATCAAAGGCCAAACTGCTAATACGCAAAATAGCAGCTTGGCCTAGGCCAATTAGTCATTGGCCTGGATAGCAGATTGGCGTTCGACATATGTTTTAATATCATATCATACTCAACGGACTTTATTTTTCCGGGTTAGCAAATTGAACTGTGAGTTGATTCGAGTTTTATAAAGGGGATAGGTGTAATTGTAGCTAATATTTAGGGATAGTCGGGTAGTTTAAGTTATTTGAGAATACTCAGAACCGCTTGCATCACCTTATACTTATTTTTAGGTGTAAGTTTAGGCGTATTATTTTAGGCTGTGGCTTTTATTCTTGTGCGTTCACATAGACTTATTTTGAAGCTTAGGTTTATGTTTTAAGCTTAGGCTTTTCTTTCAACTTAGGGATATCTTTAAGTTTACACTAAATTTGACCCATGTAAAGATTAGGGGCGGAACGTTTTTCAGTGGGACTACAATAGAGTATGCTTAAGGTTTAGACTAATTTTTTGCTTGGCTTAGGCTTAGCAATATGCTCATTTTTACGCTTAGGCTTAGGTTTACGGTTAGGGTTAGGCTTAAGGATATGCTTATAATATTGTTCCGCCCTTGTTCTTTACATTGGCCTTAATTTTTAAGTTTAACGCTTTACGCTTTAGAATATAATTAAAGTATTTGAAAGACAATGAACATAACATACCGCGTGTTTTAGGCAGGCGTTGATCACAAAATTGACGTCAGAATACACGAAAGAGATGCGGCAAATATCGTATTGTGTAAGTTTGTGTTGGGGTGAGTTTCAACTTAAATAAGATAGGTCCGTAGACACATATTCTTCAACCTAAGCCTAAGCCTAAGCCAAGGGCCCATATTCTCAAATGCTTACAGCACCAATCATCAGTTATCGATAGGTTTTCAAACTAACGAACATCTGCAATTGCTGATCTAAAAATTTGTACACAAAATTGGACAAATCAAAAAGCGAACAGTGTTGCTGAATTTTGAACCTCACCATGTGCTGGTTTCAAAGTTACAGGACCTATTACCAACTGAGGATGCGTGTTACACATATTAGAAAATACGGCCTTAGGTCTAAGCGAGAAAATAGTGTAAAAATTAAGTTTACTCTATTGTTGTCCCGCAGAAAATCGTATCAGTTTTTGCTCTTTCGTAGGCTTAATTTTGTTGCTATACATTGGAGCTCGAATATTGCACTGAAGTCAACTGCAGATCAATGGAAATATTGGAAGTCAAATTAAAAAATTTTAGCGGACAACTTTTAATGCTCAAAGCATTCGAAACCTTATCACTAATTGAACGTATTGTTCGGTACATTCAGTCGCTATTTTTTATCCTGATGGAACTAAAAGGTCTTTACTCCCTCTGTTCTAAATTTTGCCCAAAGTTCAGGACCACACCAGGAATCGAACCTTCGACCCTTTTGCACTCGAGCAGAGTTTGTTACTGCTACTCCATGAGATTATTGCAACAACTTCTTATACCGGTATATGTTCACATGTATGGCAATTTGTGGCGTTTACTTGCACTTGCAGTACAGAGATACCGAAATCTTCTTAAGTGTGTCGTGCACTGTAAATTCCAATGAGTTAATCAACTCAGACGGAAAGTTAGTTATTTCTGAGTTAATAGCAGTAAACTTTAACTCTCTCTGAGTTGACTTGATGATCACTGCGTGTTGAGTTGACTCCGGGTGAGTTGTTTAATTAACTCAGAATGAATGAGTTCTGATAGTCCTAACTCAGACTGAGTGATTCAACTCATTCTGATTTAAAATCAACTCACTGCAGTTTACAGTGTGGCCGATGGACAAATTTTGCCTAGTCAAAAATTCTATTAAATAAACTTAAAAGTTTCTGTTGAAATCTCTAATACAATACTAATTTTACTCGCAGTAAAGCATAGAATATGCGGAAATTACCTTCTGTAATCCTCCATAAAGCTAAAGAAAATAGGCTCTCACCATACTACCTGTAACTTTTGTCGAATGATGAGTTTTGTATGGTGTGAGCCTATTTTCTTTATGTTTAATGGATTTTTGGAAGTTAATTTATGCTTCGTAACCTATGCAGCAAAAATACTTTCTGCAAATCCGTAAAACAAAGAGAAAATAAGGTCACACCATTCTAAGCTTTGTCAAGATATGAGTTTTGTATGGTGTGAGCCTATATTCTTTATGTTTTATGGATTTTTGAAAATATTTTATGCTTCACAGTACATGCAGCATAAAATACTTTCTGTAAATCCGTAAAACATATTGAAAATAAGGTGCCACCATACTATTTGATAAGCTTTGCCAAAGATATGAGTTTTGTATGAAATTTGTTTTTGAAATTTTAAATTAAATTTTTAGCTTCGCTCGCTGACAACGGACAGTCGGAACAGTTTGATTTTTGTTTCATTGATGCCGACAAGTCTCAATATTTGAGTTATTATCGTAAATGTAAACATCTGCTTCGAAGCGGTGGCATAATTGTTATTGATAACGTACGTAAAGACAGTTACTTCTATTCTGAACCTGGTTGAGGTTCAGAGACAGAAATATAATCCAGGGTACAACCGAAGGTCTTCCTCGTGATTCGGTTCAACGGATTAAATCACTACGTTTAGAAACTTTGGGTCAATGTATTGAACAGGACCGGAACAGTAGTATAAGCTTATTTCTCAGCCTAAGTCTAAGCGTACGAATGAGCTTATTTGCTTTATGGCTAAGGTCAAACCTAAGTTTAAACGAAAAAAGTGTAAAGCTGTTAAGCTTACTCTAGTACAGTCCACAGCAAAACGGTTCGCCCCTGATTTGCACTGTAGTGACCCGAATAGGGGGTAAGGATACTCATTTTGAGTCCCAATCAATAGATGTCCGTATCCCTAGTTAGAGTCCGTAAACGGATAGAATCTTTAAACCATCATTAGAGTGCAAAAATGTTAATTGCCGTAATTTTAGTGCAGAAATGTCTCCTGGACCAAATAAAGTTGAATTCGAATCATTAAAGCATACTTAAGTTTTGAAAGTATAACCTTGCATTACCGCTCAAGTTTTTGATACAACATAAATAATCGTTTTAGTTGCAATTCCGGATATATATCAGTAACAAAATGCGGCCGAGGGTGGGTTAAAATAAACACCGTCCGTAGCCGAATAACATGGCGTACCGTCTGCAGAGGCTAAATAAACATCAGTCCCCCTATTATTCGGGTTACTTCAGGCCAACTTTTGCGAGACGTATGACTTTAGGTGGTCTTGCTGTATTGAACAAATAACCAGCGCCATTGTTGTTGTTTGAAAAAAGTAAAATTTTGGCAGTTTTTCAGGTAATTTGGGGAGCCAACCCAGTCAACGAACAGTCAGCGGCAATTGACGAAATGAACCAATCCGTTCTCAACGATTCAGAAGTGATGGTGACTATGCTGCCAATCGCGCAAGGATTGTCAATTGTTTATAAACTATAAAAGCCGGATGCAATCGCAATCCCGATTCCAATTAGGATTTCGTTTCAAAACGAGTTCCGATTCCGATTCCGATTGCACAATCATAATCGGTATCGGAATTTCCACATTTTATAATTTTAGACATACTTGTTGTGTTATGTTGTGTAAAAATTCAGCATCATTTATCTATTATTAATTTGTTTTCGATAAGTTAACTTATCAATAATTGATTGCAGTTTCGGGTTACAGAGCCAAAAATGAACGCCAATTTGTACATGCGACGTTTTTAAGGATTGGTGCAGCCTACAGACACCCTAAAAATCAATATTATACTTGTTAATACACATTTTCTGTATAGTCACAATTTTTGTAGTTCCGATTCCGATTCCGGGATAGATTTGCTGTTCCGATTCCGATTCCGGTATAATCCAGTTCCGCTTTGCACCCTGTATAAAATGGAATAGTATCAAAATTGAACCGTTAAATTTAAACGCTTTTCGTGTTTCAAACAGCATCTTTCAGAACGCTTTTGTTTCTAAGCGACGAAACAACTCGAAATTAAATCGTTAGTTATAAAGCAAAACGCTATTAAGCAAACACTTTTCGCGTTTGTCAAAAGGATTTCTAACAATTTCAGCTACGTTAACACCTGGCATACTTAACTTTGTGTCAAGTATTAGGGCGTCATTAAGGCGGAAACCGTACTATAGTTTACTTTACTGGTATATTGCCAAGCCAGCTATCGCTGTGTTTCGATTCAAATTTGCCTCATGTACACAGTTTCGCTCACATATACACTGGCCCGTGTAAAGATTAGAGGCGGAACGTTTTTCTCTGGTACTGGAAAAAGTTAGCTTAAGCTTTAGACTATTTTTTGCTTGGCTTATACTTAGGCTTAGGCTTAGGCTTAGGCTTAAGATTAGGAATATTATCATGCTTACGCTTAGTCTTAGGCTTAGCAATATGTTTATAATACAGTTCCGCCCCTGCTCTTTACATCGGCCTTTACGCTTATAGCCTTAGGTTTAGGACTCAACCGAACCATGTCTAAAAGCTAAATACCTAATTCTCGCTAGTGTACTCGTTTTTGTGTTGACTGCGCAATGAACCCATGTTACTGTAAGGGGCGTCCAGGTATCTGGTGGGTCTATAAAATAGTAGGTTTAGATTCTAGATTACATTTTTTTGCTTATGCTTAGGCTTCGGCTTCGTAACTCATTTTTGCAACGCTTAGGCTTAGGCTTAGGCATAGGAATACGCTTAATCTACTGTTACGCCCCTTAAAGTAACATTGGTCGCCCAATAGAACGAAGCTACTACGAACCAACGGCGTAACCAGGACCTCAACTCAGAAGGATAAATACAACCTCCGTCAAATTTTTTCCAAATCCATATATCGATGGGGTTTCAAGGAATCAACCCCCTTTTAAAATGTTTCTGCAAAATTTTAAACATGGTACCAGTTTGCAACACACGACCCCCTTTGAAATTAGAACATATCCCCTATTTTCGAAGCCTTGGATCCGCCCACTCCACCCCTGTTCAATACGTCAAGACGAAAATTGTTCCCGTATGCCTGGTTGTATATCCGAGCTGCGAATTTGAATCAGCTTTAGCTGATATTTGTTGTAGTTTTAGCAATTTAGACGGACGACATATGATTTATATATGGTAAATAATAAAAACTTTCGCATTATATTGTAGGGTCGCTTCGATGGGGGCAGTAAGGGCACCATATCGCTAGCCAAAGCATTTGACAATATATTTTGGGCTCATGATTCCATATCCGCATGTAAGAATGCTTTTTTCTGTACAAGTTTTGGCACATGTTCATACATATTTTTACGCATATAAAAACAGCCACAAGTTACACACAAACTCATTAGTACGCCCATGGGTTGATCCATTCTCCAGATTTTCTGGATCCGTACTGATACCAGCTTTTATAAACACAGACCTCACAGTGGTTTAGAGAATGGTCAGGGTACATAAAAAATTAATTGTGCTGAGCTTCGGGGCAAACCGCCCAAAGTATTGTGTGAAATCTCGAAATGTTGGAACAAAAATTTGCATTGCTAGTTTGATTTTAACCCTGAAAAACATTTACACTCGGCAGCCGGTGCGGGAATGCATACCCCCATCCTTCTTAGATTCGACTTTGTGCCATAGCACTTATCAAATTATTCACAGTGCAGCATTCATGTTACACAGCCTCAACTTGGACAGCTGTTGGCTCTTGTCCACTTAACCCTCATACCAGCCTAGGATGAGTCGTAGGCTCGCCACGTTTAGGACAAGCGTTACCTAAACCTAAAGTTGTACATAAGCCATTGTCTGAGCCTGAGGCGTAATTTTAAAAGTCGAGAAAAGTATGTAATATCACAGCTGGTTTCAACGAAAGAACGTTTACTGAGACTTATTTATTTAATGTATTTTAAACATTTTAATGTTTATATTTTATTTGGCGAAACAAATTAATTCGAAAAATTTTGCATCAAACACAGTTCAAACGCTGCCGACAATTCGTCCTGCGTGGTCGACCGACGTTGTTTGGTTGCCATCGGAGACTACCATCCCGCTTGGACTCACGTGTACTCGTTTGACACCGCGTTTAATGAACGATAACCCACCTTCCTATAATTTTAAGACTCTGTTTGCTAATTTTAAAAAAACTGTTACAATATCAAACTGCTTTCACTGTAAATCCAAATGATTTGGTTAATCAACTCAGAGAGAATTAGTTATTTATTGTAATTTCTGAGTTAATAACAGTAAACGTTAACTCACTGTGAGCTGATTCAATTCCGGGTGAGTTGATTCATTAGCTCAGAATGAGTTAAAGCAATTCATAATTCTGAGTTCTAAAAGACCTAATTCAGAGCTCAGACTTCTGAGTGGATGCAACCCATTCTGAGTTAAAATCAACTCAATGGAATTTACAGTGTTGGCTAAAAATTATATAACGATCCCGTAGCAAAGTTTGCAACGCAAAACTAAAAAAACATTTATGTACTATCGGCCAATGGATGGAACTCGGCCGGAACAGTAGTATAAGCATATTCCTAAGTCTAACCCTAAACCTAAGCCTAAGCGTAAGGATGAGCCTATTCCTAAGCCTAAGCGTAAGTCTAACCCTAAACCTAAGCCTAAGCGTAAGGATGAGCCTATTCCTAAGCCTAAGCGTAAGTCTAACCCTAAACCTAAGCCTAAGCGTAAGGATGAGCCTATTCCTAAGCCTAAGCGTAAGTCTAACCCTAAACCTAAGCCTAAGCGTAAGGATGAGCCTATTCCTAAGCCTAAGCGTAAGTCTAACCCTAAACCTAAGCCTAAGCGTAAGGATGAGCCTATTCCTAAGCCTAAGCGTAAGTCTAACCCTAAACCTAAGCCTAAGCGTAAGGATGAGCCTATTCCTAAGCCTAAGCGTAAGTCTAACCCTAAACCTAAGCCTAAGCGTAAGGATGAGCCTATTCCTAAGCCTAAGCGTAAGCCTAAGCCTAAGCAAAAGCAAAAAAGTTAGTCTAAAGCTTCAACTGATTCTATTACAGCCCCGCCGGAAAACGATCCGGCCCGGTTCTATGCATGGGCCGTACTATCCAAGTCACAATACTGCAACATTGCCGTGGTCAGACACGTGTAGACTGCTTCCACGCGCAACGTTTAGGCTTCGGCTTAGGCTTAGGTTTAGGCGTCTACGACGCCTTTTCTCGAACCTAAACCCAAACTTGGAGGGTAATTTTACAACAGGCGATTGTTATAGTGAATTTTGGATTTAATGATTGCAAAACTGTGACGAAAGCTAACAATTTTCCCATAAACATCAGACGCTGTATGTTTTTCTGCGGGACTGCAATAGAACATACTTAAACTTGGAACTAATTGTTGCTTAAGGTCAGGCTTAGGCTTAGATATAACCTCATTTCTACGCTTACGCTTAGGCTTAGGCTTAGACTCATTAATATATGCGTATACTATACTGCAGCCCTGTTCTATACATTGACCGACGCTTAGGCTTAGGCTTATTAACATGCTTAAGCTATACTGTACTAGTCCTGTTCTATACAATAGCCGAGTAGCGCCGAGTCGTTTTATCGTTCAAAATTCGCTCACAACGAGTCACACTTGAACGGACGGAAAACCTACTTGAGTTCCAATATGAACATAATGCGTTTGAACTGAAACGGTTTCCTTTTGAGGGCATAAGCATAAATTCCGAGGCCCGTCGGTCACTCGTAATTCGCCGTTCGCTTCTTGTACAATGGTGACGTCATTTATCAAAACAGTCAACGCGTTTGTTTCAGGATATCGAATAAATTTGGCTTGGCTTGCTTTAAAATGTAATGTTTAGAAAAAATTTAAGTTGTGGAATGGGAAAACTGGCAAAAACACCAATAGTGTCTATGCTTTAGACCAAAAATCTAAGCATAACCAGTAAGCTTTTAACAGTCCGATCTTAACGGTGGGGTGGATGAACCTAACGACTATTAGGCAAACACTAATTGAACTCGACAGTCATTGTTTACCTTAAGCCCGTGAAAAGTCCGGCATACATAAACTGGAAAATAAAATATGTTTTAGGGACTCATGTAGATTAGTCATATTCCGGCCCATGTAAAGATCAGGGGCGAAACGTTTTTCTGTGGGACCAGAAAAGAGTAAGCTTAACCCCTTCTCACATTGAGTTGCCTGTAGGCAACTCAGTGCAGTGTATATACGTTAAATAGTATATATCGCACCGTGTTTAACAATTGCAACACGTATACATAGTACTAAATCACCACAAGACGTAAGAGTCCCCTCTGGCTCGAGCGTCAAGCTCCCTTAGCTGAGTGGTGATGGTATACGCCTCTCACTCCAGTCACTAGAGTTCGAATCCTAGCATAATAGTATGTCTCAGGAGAAATAGAAAATGTTCATGTGAGAAACGGTTAACCTTTAGACTAATTTTTTTGCTTAGCTTAGGCTTAGGCTTAGGTTTAGGAATATGTTCATTCTTACGCTTACGCTTAGACTTAGGCTTAGGAAAACGCTTATAATGCTGTTCCGCCACGGTTCTTTACATTGGCCCATATTTCTAAACCCAAGCCTATGCCAAAGCGTTGAAAGAAGTGTGAACCTAAGCCTAAGCTTAAGCGTTGAAAGAAGTGTGAACCTAAGCCTAAGCCGAAGCGTTGAAAGAAGTGTGAATCTAAACTTAAGCGTTGAAAGAAGTGTGAACCTAAGCCGAAGCGTTGAAAGAAGTGTGAACCTTAGCCTAAGCCTAAGCGCTGAAAACGTGTGAACCTAAGCCTAAGCCTAAGCAAAAACAAAGTAACATTGGCTTGCTTAGGTTTAGGCTTATGAACAATTAACAGTGTGCTGGACTTTACCTTGACTCCTAATCGTTTAGATTTGACGCTTAACCTTAATCCCTCCAGATTGTAAGGGTTAGGAATATTTAGGTTTAGGCTTACAGCGAGACTTTATACCTACCTAAGAATAAGCCTTTAAGCCTATATGAGAGATTCTTTGCTTATGCCTACACTGTAAATTCCAGTGAGTTGATTAATCAATTCAGAGAGAGAATTAGTAATTTTTAGTCATTTCTGAGTTTAGTTGCATTACATATTGATTCGCTCTGAGCTGATTTAATTCAGTGTGCGTTGATTCGTTTGCTCAGAATGAGTTAAATCAATTCAGAATTCTGAGCTCTGAAAGACCTAATTCAGAGTTTACGCTTTTGAGTTGGTTCAACTCATTGTGAGTTAAAAATGAACTCACTGAAATTTATAGTGTAAGGCAGACTTACCCAAATCACAACATGTCTTGCACAGCTCAACTCCATGCTGCGAGCTGTACAGCAAAGCTAAGGTTCCATCTTTAGGCACCGTCGGAAATTGAACAGCGGATCTTGGATATGGCAGAGTCCCTCGGGAGGATCGTTCGTTGCATACCAGATATGCGTTTGGCATATTTTTGACACAAAACACTACACCTTGAGCCCCGATGAACGCTTGTTTATCGCCAACAAATGTTGCGTATACTTTCGTACTGTCCTGTGCGATTAATATAGATTAGGTGTTTATAGGTTGGGCACCGGATATCCGGATATAGAAAAATATCTGAATATATATCCGAATAATATGGATTTTTGGATATTCGTACGCAAAATTCTGAATTTTGGGCAGTTGATTAATTTCTATTCGGAAATGTGTACAGCAACTATCATCAGATAGTAAAGGCGTTTCTAACTCACTATTTATTGCTTTTGCTGAGCTCAAAATAGGTACACGATTAAGAGCAAATCATATGCCAAAAACGTATTGTAAATGACCCGAATAAGAGGGGGGGACTGATATTTATTTGGCCTCTTCAGAGGCTACCCTGCCTTGTTATTCGGTTACGGACTGTTATTTATTTTTAACCCACAGTCCGACGCCCTTTGTTGCTGATATATATCCGGTACTGCAATTATCCGTTGAATTGAACGTTTATTTGTCTTGTGTCAATAGCTTGAGCGATAATACAAAATTATACTTAGGAATATGCTTTCAAAATTTATATACGCTCTAAAGTTTCGAACTCAAATTATTTGGTCCTGGAGTCATTTATGCGCTACAATTAAGGTTAATTGACATTTATGGGCTCTAATTAGGGTTTAGGGACTCTATCCGCTTACGGACTCTTATTAAGGATACGGACTCCTATCGATCGGGACTCAAAATGGGGACCCCCTCTTATTCGGGTCAATACAGTACTGAGTTTTGGGCATCAGCATTCACTAGTTCGAAAATTACAAGACATATTACCAAAACAAGTCTTAGGTGCTACACACATTTGAGAATTCGGGCCCTTAAGTCCAAAATTTCAATTACAATTTTCAATTTCAAGTCATCCAGTGAATAGACTGTATTGACGCAGAAATAGCGTTTTGATAAACGTGGAAATGAGTACATTTAACTACTGCGTCCTACTACACTACACTACAAAAAGTGGTGAGTCAAATTGACTCTCCGAAATAGGCTTTTCGAGACTACACAATTGGAATCAAATACGACTCCTCCAGAGTCAAATTCGACTCACTGAGCGACTCGCGTGAGTCGAATTTGACTCTGGCGGAGTCGAATTTGACTCCGTTTGCGTTGTCCGGAAAAGCTTATTTTAGAGAGAGTCAATTTGACTCACCATTTTTTGGAGTGTAGTGACTCGTTTTATAGAGTTTCTCCGCTCAATGCTGTCTGAAAAGCGAAAAGCGTTTAAAATAGCGTTTTATTTCTGATACGATTGCTGCGTTCATGCGTGAAGGAATTCGATACCTGATAAATTCGGGCTTGCGGATGCAATATTGTTGACGAGTCACCACTAGCGTTACTCGCCGCTGCACAAACTCCAGCGAGTAAAATGCGAATATTACGATCAACGCTAAGTTCAACAAGAACATTGCGTGCAAACGAAATTGAGATTATGCCTTCCGGAGTGCAATAAATCATTGGATACTGTAGTCCTGAAAATTTTTGCTATAAAATTGGCCTCTTAGAGCAAGAATTTGTTCTATTGCCCTTTTATTGCAATTAATACAGTATCCCGAAAATAGCCCATGTTGGGGCGACCATCAGGTTTCTGGTGGGTTTATATAAGAGTAGGTTGATTCTAAAAATTACATTTTTTGCTTAGGCTCAGGCTTAGGCTTAGGCTTAGGAACTCATTTTTGCAACGCTTAGGTTTAGGCTTAGGCTTAGGAATATATCGCTGAATCTACTGTTACGCCCCTCAAAGTAACATTGGCTCCGAAAAATATAAGGTAGCGGGACGTTGTCATTTTATCCCAAAAGTCCTGCAGAAAAAAATTATAAGGTAGGAACGACACCATTTGATTACAAAAAAATTTCTGACGAGACGCATACGCCCGCCTGCTTCAATCTGGATCCGTTTAGCAGGCTTTAAAACTTACGTTTATGTTACGGTTTGTTACATTGTTAAAGTACAATTGGTCCAAATCTTCATGACGCACTCTAGTCTTAATATATTTAGAAAATAAATGCTGATTCGGCTCCTCATATCTTCATATAACCTCCCTGATAAATTTCAATTATTCCTTCAATTTTTTTTAAGACTTTGTGTTCGAAAGAATCAATTTTTACCGTCAGGAATCCATAAAAAGTTCATTATTGTGTTGTTTGAAGCAGTCGCTTCACGTTGTTGACCACCAGATTTCGACGCATCGTTGCTGAGCGTTTCATAAACTTTAGTCATCATCTGCTTAGGTTTAAAACATTGTCCCGATTGTAAGCTCATATATTGAGCTTCCTACAATTGAGTATATATTCATTTTAGGACAAATCCTTGTTGCACGAAAGTTGGTTTAAACGTTTTCTGTGCCGCTTGTAAATGTTTCGCCACATTTAAAACTAGGGATTTGGCTTTATGTTTACTGTATTGACCCGAATTAGAGGGGGGTAATAAGAAGGGGGTTCCCTATTTTGGGTGCCGATCCATAGGAGTCCGTATCCCTAATAAGAGTCCGTAAGCGGATAGTCCTTAAACCTTAATTAGAGTCCATAAATGTCAATTATCCCTAATTGTAGCGCATAAATGACTCCAGGTCCAAATAATTTGACTTCGAAACTTTAAAGCGTACTTAAGTTTTGAAAGTACATTCCAACGTATAACCTTGCATTTTCGCTCAAGTTATTGGCACACCACAAACAAACATTTAATTCAACGGATAGTTGCAGTACCGGATATATATCAGTAACGAAGGGCGGCGGACCGTGGGTTAAAATAATTAACAGTCCGTAACCGAATAACAAGAGGGGTACCCTCTTGAGAGGCCACATAAATATCAGTCCCCCTCTTATTCGGGTCAATACAGTAAGTAAACGCTTAGGCAAAAGCTTCACGCTTACTTAGGCTTGACATGCTTTGTTCGGAACTTTAGCCTGAGCCTAAACCTAAACCTTAAAGCGTTTGGCGAAAAAGTATGAGTTCTTTTGGTTTCCGACTCGCCTATATTTACATTCGCCAAGTTGCAAGTATATTGCATGGATTACAGTCTGATTTCGAAGTAACATACGCATTGATAGATTCCATGGTCTGTCATGCCATGGCTCTCCAATAAGGATCAAAACCAAAATTTTGTATTAAGATTTAACACTAAAATTGCGTTTGGCTTCCAACCAAAACATAATTGTCGGAGTCAGGATTGAATTTTTGGTTCAAATATTTTGCATGTATAACGGTTTTAATTTTTATGATAAACCCGAATAGATTTTATATCATATCTTTACACAGTTTGTGTTAACTTTTCAATGTGGAACAAACTAATGCTTAAACGTGAAATATACAAGTTTGATTGACAAACACTCGTAACCTAAAATTTCGCAATTCAAAACAAATTTTATCGGAATTTCAGCCAGAATCCGAATTCCGTTGGAAGCCTGGCGTTTAGCATTTCGCTTGCTTCGATCGCGTGCTTTTCTCACTATTATACATCACACTTCCTTTTATCAAAAACTGGCTGTACTCGTTAATATTGTACGTGGTTTTAAAGCTGTTTTATTGGCTAACGATCATTTGATCTCAACTGCAGAATACTTACAACGAACACAAAAATAAGTTCAAATTTACCGTTCCGCTCTGCATGTTCCTTGTCAACAATTTGTTACTCATAACTAAATCTTTTCGTTGAGTCAGTGCTTTTCAAATAAACCCATTGAACTTGGAGTTCACTTCAAATCTATTGATTTTTGGTTTTATACAGTTCTGTTCATAGAATGTTAAAGAAATTATGAAACAAAATTTGTAGCCTTTAAATTTTCTTCTTTGTAACTGCTAAACATTTAGTTTTTTATTCAAAATTCGACCATTATTTGGCACCAGCGCACATAACAGTGGTTTGTCTTTGGATAAAACTATGCAGCGAAAACACATTCGTGCAATAGCGGTGACCTCAAAGAAGTAGGCAGAAAGCTTTGGTTCTTGTAGGTTTGCCGCCAAGTTACACTTGCGCATTAAAGTTTAGGTTTAGGAAAAGGCTTTCATAGATTGGTTTGGTTAGAAAATAATGAAATTTTGTTTAATAACTAACTACCAGATCATTTAATAATTAAATGTATAACAATAAACAAGGCATACCAAACCAAATTAATATAATTTGATTTTCTCAAAGTATGGCTCATGTATAGAACAGATCCGGAACAGTAGTATAAGCATATTCCTAAGCCTAAGCGTAAAGATGAGCCTATTTCCTAAACGTAAGCCTAAGCCTAAACAAAAAAATAGTCTAAAGCTTAAACTGACTATTATAGCGCCGCCGGAAAACGATCCGGCCCTGTTTTATACATGGGCCGTATATATTATCTATTTTCAAAAGTAAATGGTTTCTGCATCACAATAATGTTTCCGTATACAAAAATTGACTTACTCAATGTATATGCAATCTATTGTTCTCAAATCTCGACATTTTAAGCATCGAAAATTGCCCCAAAATTATGTAAACAAAATCTCTCGATGACACAAGTATCAACATACTTACAAAACATTTTATTACCGAAATCACAAACCTTCCGTCAAAAAACTCGACTCGAGCCGGTACTCATCCTACTCCTTCTAAAATATATTCGAAACACTGGGATCGCACAAACGGACGGATAACATTTAATATAGCTAGCAATTAACACTAAAAGTAATGCATATTATGCGCAACATATATACCATTGGTTAAACAGTCAGTTTCTAGCAAGAACCATTCCATCACAAAACAAAATGCAAATCGCTCACTTGACTTCTTGGCAAACGATACAACACTCGACACAACCACCTGGTTTCCCGATGGTTGGGTCTCCGTACCGAAGCCACTCCATCAATGCACGCAGGTGGACCAAAGACCATTCAACTCATCAGAACGTTCAAACACAACCACCATTCGACCCACCCGCACCGTATCTTTCACTTCTACCCGTATTCTCACATATGCGTAGCATCAATCATTAGTTGGTAATACGTCTTGTAACTGTGAAGTAAATAAAATATATACCTTTTACATTCAGGATTTGTTACCATTTGATATATCCTGCTACTGAGTAACGTAACATAAGCAGCTGCCACATTATTCGCTTGCGTAGAAACCTATTTACCAACTAATGCTTGATTCTACAAACAGCTGAGAATACGGTTTTATCACCAGCAGTCTATATTACCACAGATTTTGATCACAGCGTAACAAAGTTTTAACATATCAATTTATAGTTAAACCAACCCGTTATTATGCGCATTGTGAATGAACTTCTGCAATAATTGCATCAATTGTTCTGCAGATTGCTTATTCGCGTCCAAGCATGAGATTTGTAAGTATAATTGCTGCTGTTGTAATCGCAGTTGCAATACTGAATCTGGACGCAACTGTAACTGCTGTGGCTTTAGCCTAAAATGTAAAAAATATCCGAGTATAAAAAATATCCACAGCTCAACATTACAACAACTCATTCAGATATTCAAATACGAAAATTTTGTATACTCAACGCATCTGAAAATCCGGAACAAAACACCAAATATCCGGACTAAAAACACTTCCGACATCCTTTTCACGAAAAAAATATATCCGATTCTTCTAAAACTGGAAATGTTTGAAAATATCCGAATATGAAATATATCTAATGCCCATCTCAAAAGCGTCACCCACGTACGTCTTCAACTTGTTCGCTGATCCGCTCGTCGTACCGACACCAATTGGCGAAGTGTTCACAGTTGAACTGCAGCAAGTGATATTTGGATCTTCCAAGCGCAGACCTGGCTCTTTCGATCATATCTCCAATGCTAATCGGTTGCCGATGTAAGTCTTTAGCGTTATTGATTCGACATAAACTCGTTAACGCAACCATATAAATGTCGTCTTGACGAATTTCGGCTAAATCTAAAAAAATAACCAGCCAATTTTTGCACAGAGTAAGCATACTACGAGCAATTCAGCGCAAACTGTCCACAAGAAATAATACCGTGATTTGATCTCTACATTTGATCTCTACATATTGTGAGGGGCGCCCCGTCCAAATTTTGATCCTTAACCTGCATTCTTAAGTGTGCGTATCACCTACCACCAGTTGGCGACAGGTATTGTAAGTTTCGAACCAGTGAATGCTGATGCTCAAAAATCGGCGCACCATTCGCATTTGATTTGCTCAAACCCTGTACCATTTTTGAGTCCAGCAACTCCAACAGTTAGCGAGTTTGAAAACCTATTACTCACTGATGATAGTTGCTATTATACACATTTGAGAATATGGACCCTAGCTTTAAACTAATATACTTTGATCTCATACGCGAGAAATGGTTAAAAACTCTATTTTGCTTCATCAATTCGTCACCGAGAAGATGTAAATGCTATTGTGGCGTATTTCGGCTAAATCTAAATCGCATATTTTCAATGTTACAAATCATCCGCTATATTTATGGCTTTTATTGCATTTAGGGTCGTAAAACTGGCACAGGTCTGTTTTCAATACCTAATCATCACTGTCACAAATAAGTCTATACCTAAGCCTATGCGCGAGGATTAAGTCTCAAACCTACGATTGGCAATTGTAAACCTGCCTGTAACATACACAAACCACTCCGTAGCACGGCCTTAAAGTACGGATTAAAGTATAAATATGCTCGCAACTAATCCCTAAAAGCGGATGGACGTCTTCCACATATTTTAAAACATATTTTTAAATGTTGTCTTTTTCTGGGCCTACAAACTAAACAACAACACTGCAGAGACTGATAATTTTTTTAAAATACTACATGCAGCACGAAGCGAAAGCACCGTTCACACGTTCATGTTTTTACAGCGACAAGTCACAGCTACAATAAGCAAGTGAAAATTCTTGCATCTAAAACTTGCAACTACAATTTGCACTTGCAAATTTTCGCAGTGAAAACTAGCAGCTGTACGTTCTCGTTGCAAAAACTTGCGCGTGTGAATTGGGCTTTAAATACTATGCCAAACTTAACCTGTTATTAGCGCTTTCGGTCCGCTTGCACTTGTACAACACGTCATTGCAGCGGTTGTACTCGTTGTGCTGTCTGATTCTCCGGTCAAATGAACCAATTCACGGCCACCAACGAAAAGACCCCAATGCTTTAAACGTTAATAACAAACTATAAATTCAAAAAGTAACACAGTAATTGCGCACTGTGAGCACTGTTATAGCCTGCCCAGACATATGTAGTGCCCGCACCACTACAGTTCTTCTACAATGCCTGCGTTTAAAACTACAACCTAATCCTTGGCTTAGGCAAACCTTTAACTGAACCAAACGAACTCTGAAGCCTAAATCTACGCTATGTCAAAAAAACTACACAGCATCGCTTACAAGGCATTTATTTTATTTAATATAGCAAAATTTGTATTCTATCGAAAATACACAGCTACTGACGCAACAAAACAGCGTTTTCTACAGAGCAGTAAACAATTTAAATTCAATTTACAACGATAAACTGGACACCTTTGCTTCGTTTCATCAACCAACCTGTTTATCATACTTTAAGACACCAAGAAAACTAAAATCCGCATCACCATCACCAACATTTTGTTCCAGAGTAAAATCAACTAAAAACGATATCAAATCTGAACTCACCCTGTATGTCCCGCGATCAAATTCAATTCTGTCACCAGGAAACAACGGATTTTCCATCAAATCAGCAATCGTCATCCAGTCTGTTACTCGGCCAAGCTTAGGAGGCGCCGGCTGACGACTGAAATAGCCTCCCATACTGCGAACTCAATCGCAGTAACGTTAATTTTTACTCGTACAACGAGTTTTAAAGTTGTGTAAACAATTTTGCAATCAAAATAAAATAAATTCTAAAAAAAGGTCAAACTGGTTTCGCGCATAGCAATAGCAGCCTGTGTTACTTTTAGGGGCGTCCAGGTTTCGGGCGGGTCTGTAAAAGAGTAAGTTTAGATTCTAGATTACATTTTTTGCGTAGGCTTAGGCTTAGAAACACATTTTTGACAACGGTTAGGCTTAGGAATACGCTTAATCTACTGTTACGCTCTTAAATGTAACATTGGCCGCAATAGGCATGAAAAATTTTACAAATAAATTCAAAAATGTATTTATTAAAACCGTTAAAAGCAAGCATCGTTGAGCTAAGGTACAGTCGATTCTAATCTAAGAAACAAAGCAGCTGAAAAGCCTACCTCTCATAGAGTTCGAACGCAGTTTGCTAGCAATAGCTCACTTAATCACCACCACACATTTCCAATGTAAAGAGTTTGCGTATTCAGCCTAACTTAAGTCCAAGTGCAAACCTATAAGTGCAACCCTTAACGTAAGTCGAATTAGCCTATTATGCTAATCCTAAGCGTACGCCTTCAAGTCTGTAAACTGCGCTCCTGTTTTGCAAATTTTCTAAAAACTGATACCTTATCTTATTTTTAAAAAGTTTCCAAGTATTTGAGACCATATTACCACTTTGCATTCTTTTACAGCGTCTACACCATAATTGAGATTTGGTGCAATTCGCTGTATAAACGCCACTAATTTACACATTAAGCCGAGCAATCCACTGACAGCTTTTGTACCGAAAGTGTTCCGAACTAGCGAAAATCAATTTGCAAATTTATATAATTTATCATTTGGTCTCGCAGTTTCAACTTTGGTTTGAAAACACTCCACCATTCCAATTTCCGCCGCTCGCAAACTGTGACACTTATATGTCGTTTGCTTGGTGATTATCGCTAATTGCTACCACAACCACTGCCCTCGTATCTGCTCAATTTATGTTATAATCTCGGAATAATTCATCATGCGCACTCAAACGTTTAATATAAACAAAACAAATTGCAAATTAAACTGTAAACACAATTCATCTCAAATCTTCCCTTCCCTATTTGCCATTTACACTCAAAACTAAACATTAGGACTACAACCTTCTTTAGTCTCTCATATTAACTATAGCACAAATAACTGCCACAAACAATTTGCTAAGACCGCTATTCACCAGGATGTATAAAACAGATAGTAAAAATAACGGAAACGGATAGTGATGAAAATGACGCAAACGGAAACCGGACATTGAAGTATGAGTTTCAGAAACGTTTTATTTTTCTGCCAACACAATTGAGGCGTGCATATATTCACCGGTTATTCAGTTAGTTTAAGTCCGAAGCGCTCGTTTGCCGAACACCCCGGGTTTTATTAAAAGGATAAACCACATTTACATCAACGAAAGCAAAAAATTCGAAAAAAATGGTAGATGCATAAAACTTTTTAAGATTCTCTCGAATTTCTTAATTTTTATTTCGTTTCAAACAACGTAGCATATCTGTAACGAAAATTGCGAGGTATATACGTGATTTATAACTAATTTTGAACATAAAAGTATTCGTAAACGGAATCGGGTATCGATTTTAACCGGAAACCAAGGTGTTAAACGGATAGTAAAAATAACGGTGGCGGATAGTGATCAATATAACGGAAACGGAAACAGAAATAGAAAACGGATATTTAAGTATATAAAAGTTTCAAAGATGCTTTATTTTTTCAGCCAACACAATAAAGGTGTGCAAATATTCACCGGGCTTTCTAAAATATGCATCGAAATTTTTAAGCATTTGGATGAATTTTGTAATTATATTTCAGTTCGAATAATTGCAAAATTGCGTGATTCATTTTAAATTTTGAAGGTAAAAATAACAATTTCCGTTATTTCTATAACGGAAACGGAAACAGGCATCGATTTTTACCGCAAACGAATATTCGATTACACCCTGCTATTCACTGTATTGTTTCACCTTACGCTCCTGTCTGCATCCGTATTCTTAAATGTATACAACACCTATCAACAGCGGTCTTCAAACTCAAACCCCAAGGTCGCTGGCTACAGAACAAAAATAAATCACCCCCAACCATCGACTGATAGGTGCTGCGTACATTTGACCAAAATCAGTTCACTGTAAATACAGCAAAGCACAAACACCAATTGCAAGTGCAAAAATAAAACGTTCAAACGGTGCCGAAAGAAAAACTAAATTATTAAGACACACAAAAAGAAAGTGATCAAATTGAGACAGGATCAGGGTGCAGCCGGATACAAAAAACACACCCCGGAAACAAAACAAAAAAAAACAGAAAATGAAAATACCAAATTTTCAATCGGAACCGGAACTTCGGTTACACACTGGATAGCATATAAATCGCGCACGTTGAAGAAACAGTATCCTGCCATTGTTCGTGGATATAGTCCCAAAGGTGGCTAAATATACACAAGAATTACTGCATAACGCAGCGAAATCTACTACAATTCTTTCCTTCTACTATTAGACCTAGGTACTCCAGTAGCCAAAACCAGAGAACTTATTGTAGGTACGTTACACCCGTACAGATTTCGAAATTATCACATTTCAATATATTTTAGGCGTTAAATCACAGGTCAGGCTTAGGGTCGGACTTATAAACTTAGGCTTCAACTTGTCAAGGACTGTGCACAAGGGCTTTTGACGAGTGTCACTGAGTAGTCACCGAAACATAATTCATTGGAGACAACGACTCTAAACCCTTAAACTAAACTTGAAAATCAACAAATTTTAGCATCGGTACCAAAAGAAACGAAATTTGTCTCCATTTGTACAACTGCAATGGAAACAAACACCGATTCTTAGAGGAAATGTAAAATTGTTACATGTCCGCACTCTAAACGTATATTCGTCCGGTGTAAAGATCAGCGGCGGATCGTTTTTCGACATAACTGCAATAGAGTAAGCTGAAGCTATAGACTAATTTTGTGCTTAAGTTTCGGTTTAGGCTTAAATATACGCTTATTAACGCTTGCTCCTAGGAATTTGCTTATGCTAGTGTCACGCCTTGTTTCATACATTGGCCCTATGTCCAATATAAAAATCTCACAGAGTCCCTATTTTTCGCACATCATCATATAAACTGTTACCAACAAAACTTTTCATATTCCGTTACAAATAAAGGAATGCAGTAAAACACAAGGCCAAACAAAACACATTAAGCATTTCTTCAACCCAATTCCGAACTGGGCAAGTCCAGGCGTAATTACGATTGGCTGTTACGAATACTCTTTTCTGGATTGGTTCAGTAATCGCCACGTGTTGGCTATCAAACAATTTTACTAAGTAAGGTGGCATCACGCAGGATTACGACTATCAAGTAACCAATCAGAAAACGCACAGCTTTATCAGACATGATTCCGCATTGCGCTAGCCCAAGTCGTAATTCCAGTTTGGATCAGCCCAATTCGGATATATATATATATAAACATGTATACGTATACATTATATATACAAGTATATACACCTATATTATTATTACATATGTCCATAAATGTCTACAACAAATCTATTTATTTACACAAAACAACTCTTCGTCCTAAAAATAGGACGTGTTCCATCTTCGAAATGAAAGCTACACCCCCGCTATTCAACCTTTTCCCTCATTTTCGGCAAGTCACACTCGTTCTGTTCAAGTTTGACCACACACTGTCTTGGAAACCACCCTCTAGGCTTTGTTCTACCTCTCACTTTGATTTGTTTTATCCATGCCGATTCCTTACCGCTACTCCCTTCGTCCCTATCCCCGCTAGACCGCTCACCGCTCTTGGCGATCACTTTCTCGCCATAAATCCAATGTCGTTTCCATCGAGACACCATAATCCTATCGCCAACTGCCAGGGGCAGCCTTGGCTCATCGGTGATGGGAAGGCAACAAGCAACTCTTGAGCCATGGGTCACTGGACAAAACGCTCCACTGTACTCCCGCCTGGCAACATACTCAACAATATGCATTCGCTTAATTTCCTTTTGTCGTTTTTGTTCCAAAGTCAGCGTATACTGATCACAGCCGGCAATCACAGGCCAACTATAACCGTCGCCTTTGACGTAGCCAGACCACGACATAACTTCTCGACAATTTTTCAACGGTCCCAAATCGTACGGATACACAAACGTTGCGCGTTCGTCTTTACTGCTGCTTCGATGCTGCGCTTTCGTTAATATCCAATCTTCGATTGCGGTACGATTGCGATACACATTTCGCAATTGCACACCAAGCAAAAACCCGACCGCTAATACAACACCAACTGCGAGTCCAAACGCAAATATTGCAACGAGTAACGCGCACAAGCCCAGCTCAACCATAGGCTCTCTGCCTGTCCCGTAAAACAGGTACCAAACTCGAAATACAGCTCGATAAATGCTCGGAGCAAGTATACACGCCGCGTGCGCACAGCCAACGACCGCCCACGCCAGAAACCGCATAAAAAATCCGTGATTAAAATGACCGTTACAGTTATTAATCCACGGGCAATGATGATCCATTTTCATACAGCATCGGCCGCATTTACGACAATGATGCGCCCGCGGAGGCTTGTAGCCGACACAAGTGCCACAAAATTGAAGTTTCGCCTCGTCGTCAGGATTGTTCGGCGTCCATCCGAGCGGTACATAGCCAGGTCCGATCCGAGCAGCTTTGAAAAAATTCACTAAAACACAATACACTGACGCTATAAATGCGACACAATTTACCGTTGCGTAGACTGAAGTGAACGGAGGCCACCATTGTAGCAGGCACATTATGGTTGCAAATGAGATCAATCCAACGATACTTAACGCGATCAGCGGCCCCCAGTGACACAGTCGTATCGGGAGTGGCGTATTTTCAGGTTGTTCGACGTTTTCTTGCGTCGTCAGATCAGTGTTGACGATATCGTGCGACGGCAACGATACCCAGTCGTTATCCTCAACCGTAGAAGTCGTCATAAGTGTGTATAAACTAAATACAAATATCACTGTAATATCACAATATTAGCTTTTGCTGCGTGCTGCTAAACAACCTGAAATACCATAATACCAGTCGTAGTGGTGCTATATGTATTGAGCGAATCTCGAACACATGTAAGCAGTTAAGGTAATATGCAAATTTTACTATTAGCTAATCCACCTTTCGACCCCAGAGTACAAAACATAAAACGCTTCGCTCAACAATTTATACAGTTCAGAGTTACCACTACCTCACGGCGGTCTTAAAGCGCTTAATAGCAGCAGATGGCAAAAATTGGCCCATGTATAGAACAGGGCCGGATCGTTTTCCGGAGGGGCTATAACAGAGTCAGGTTAAGCTTTAGACAATTTTTTCCTTAAGCTTAGGCTTAGGAATAGGCTCATCCTTACGCTTAGGCTTAGGAATATGCTTTCACTACTGTTCCGGCCGTTATATACATGGGCCAAAAAATTTATTCAAAACATTAGTATTGTTCTGAACAATCGAAATGTTATGTTTCGATAGTTTATCTGTATCGATTTACACACTGGCACGGGCAGGGTACAAGTCTGAATTCGTAAGAAAGCCAGCTTCCGGCTCCAGCAGCTGTTTGGCCGGAGTTGGTAGCAAGTTTGAGCTTACCCTTTAACTCTGGCAACCTCTACTAATCTAATCTTCGGTTCCAATATTTCTCACCCCAAATTGCACCTTACTAAAATACTAAAACTCAACCGGCCTGTATTTCCGATACCTGGTGAAATATTGAGGCCGACAGTAACGACAATACGACCGTACTGCAAAATGCAGCATTAACACAAAGCGCAGTAGTAACGTAACTCTACGTCGTTTGAATTCGGTCCCCAGACAGATTTCTACGTGCGAAGTACATTTCGTACCCTGCCGTTATTCAGCTCAGGCCATAAATGATTCGAACACCCAAACTCAATAGCAAAAATATTTACTGTACGAGAAATCGACATAAATGTTGTTTATATAGTCACCGAATATAGTTTTCCATAGAAAATAAAGCCAAACGTTTCGCTTTCGTAACCAAAATAACAAAACTCTCAAAATTAACACCATACAGTGTGTTATATTACTTTTGAAGCAAACAAACCGTCTATCTGCACCTGTCATCAAATATACAGCTCACTTCAGAAACGAAACTTTCAAAATTGAGCATATGACCTTAAATTAAGATGCAAGCCGAGTTTCAAATCTAAAACCTTCTCAACTAAGTATGACGTCTATAAGCTTACGATTGCCCGAAAACGGTTTATGTTATACATACTACAGTTCAAAATTTGCCCAACTTTAATTATCGCACAGTTCATTGGTGTCTTAAAACCTATCGCTATACGTAGCGGGTGAAACGTGAAAATTTCACACATTCAAACTGCAGCTTTTTCACAATAAAACGCAAGATATGGCAACAGTATTGACGCAAGGCACCATAGAATATGCATGAAAGTAGACCAACGGCGAAACAACGGCAAAGACACAAAAATCGTTGCGACTTTAGATACAATTTGTGCGACATATTTTTGCCGTTGTTTACAATGATCGTCACACCAAAGTTTGGTGGTCGGTTTTAGTTCAAATTTCGCACCGGAAACGTTACATTCAAGTAATGCAAGCAGCGCACCGCTTACGCCAGCGATAACACAGCCAACATTAAAACTAATGACACGAAAAAACGGAAACGTATGATATGCGTCAAGCGCTTCACCAAGCACATACGTCGCTGGCATAAACAAAATTGAGCTTCCTAACGAGCACGCGTATATCCGACTCAGCCGGTTAATATCGTTTCTTTTGACAGCCCGAGGCGTTGCCATACGCTCCAACCTCTCCCCACAACATTCCGCGTCGTCTGAAGATTTGAAACTGGTCAGGCTGAAATTTCCGGATTCAAACTCTGAAAACAAAACGCTATCGATCAAATTATACACAATCGCACAACAACAATACATCAGTAACCAGCCAAGAACACTTGTTGACCGTGTCGCGTTGTCCAATGCTAGCGTATTGCCTTCGTAGCTCACCGCTGCTAAGCCAACACAAACCAGCGTTAAAAATATCGTCAACAAAGTTTCAGGTTTCAGAATGAATCCGTCACTCGTCGTCTCAGCAGTATCGCCAACAGCCAGCGACACTGCGTTCAACTTAGGCGTAGCAATCATTCGATATAGCATTCTCGCTGTCACTGGAACTGCTGAAAAGGCTAAAAATGTCGGTACATTCGTTAGCGAAAGTGCAACACTGCCTGTGTACGCTGCAACCGCATAAAATGGCACTAACAAATAACACTGCCAACATTTGGCCAAAACTTCAAATTCGCATAACTCGTTCGAAATTGGAGCACAATAGCTTAACGCGGCGAATACGGCAAATTTGACTAAATTTTGCCATCCTTGATACACTGTAGGGAATGTAAAATTTAAATCTGTCAGTATATATTTGTTTACAATCATATGAATACAGAACACCGTCGTATAGGCAGCATGTTCGCCAAACGTTCGCAGTTGTGAAAATCGCAATTTGCGACGTTCGTTGACTTTGGAATGAACCGGATTCGCACGGGAAGAGTTTGAATTTGTGGAATGTTCATCAAAAGACTGTTCGTTGTAGAGATTGTTGGACTCTCCATGATCCAAGCTGCGCTCCATTAGAACATCAGCAGACGAGCAGGTAACACAGTTCTCATCTTGAAAACAATAATATCGTTACCTCTTAATAAACCACTTATTCCTGATTGTATTTATTGTAGGACGCATATCACAGTTTACCAGCATAATAAAGTAAATTCATGTTGATACATTAACAAGCAAGATACTAAAAAATTAAACTAAACATAATACACAGATACAGACCGCTGGCATCCTCTTATCTTCTAGAGCTCATGTAAAGATCAGGGGCGGAGAGTTTTTCTGTGGGACTAGAATACAGTGAGCTTAAGCTTTAGACTAATTTTGTTTTGCTTCGCTTAGGCTTAGGAACATGATCATTCTTACGCATAGGTTTAGGCTTAGGAGTATGCTTATAATACTGTTCCACCCCTGTTCTTTACATTGGCTGCTCGTAGTCATTCAATTTTTTGCAAAGATGACGGATTGTATTATATACTTATGCAGAGTTCACGTTATAAATGGTGCAGCTGGGTCACGTTTTGTCACGCTCTATGTTGGGTAACATTTTTCTGCGATGTAACCCAATATGATATTCCATAAACAGTGGTTGTCTGCTAACATCATGTATCGGTCACGTTTTGCCTTACAATATCCTAAGACCATTTTGAAATGTCTACTGAGTCAGTTACATAACTAGGATTGCGTATGGCGGAACATCATATGATACTAACAAACATGTGCCGTTAGTATAATATGATATTATGAGACAATGTAAATAACACACTGATAATATGGCGGGAAATTGAAATTTTTGTGGGAAAATTCAAAATTTGGTGGGATATGATGTTTTCGGCGGAAAATTCAAATGTTGGCGGGAAATTTATATTTTGGCGGGAAAATTCAAAATTTGGCGGAAAAATTCAAATGTTTGTAGGATAATTGAAATTTTGGCGGGAACATGTAAATTTTGGCGGATAGTCTTATGGCATGTCATGAGCTGTAGTAAATATCATATCATATATGCTGTTAATTTGGAATATCATACGATATTCACCAATATGTCTGATAGTGTCATGTGACATACGCATACTTGTATGTTGAGATCACCTGTGTACCCGTGCTTTGTATAACAATATCACATGATATTCGACTTTTGCCTGTTCGTATCATATGATGGTAAACAGAAATTTATGTTCATGTCGAATCAACATGTGACAAAACGTGAGCCGTCTGCCCCAATTACAACGTTAACCCCGCATTAAACGCCATAAATATACGCTTGATCAACAGAACATTCGTTTCATTTCTCGCTTAGGCGCAGGTATAGGCTTACGAATATGCTTCTACGACTGTGGCGACCATCGAACCAAACAAAGGAAAAACTTCGTTCCACGTTTGACTTAGTAGCCCTTCACCTATACACTGCCGATTAAAGTACGGAAGGTCGTCAAAATTTGCCAGATTCAAATAACGACCATTACACTTAAATCGGAAAAATTGCACTTGCTGTCTTAATAATGGCGAATTGTCTGTAGCAAATAAAACTCTGCAAAATGGGTAATTTGATTGAAAATTGCTCCAAAAGCTACAAACGCACCTACCACAAATTTACAAAAATGTGAAAAACTTCAACTGCTGAAATTGACGAAGACTCGTGCAAAACTTCTACGCCGGAGAACCAATACGATTTTTTGTAGGAACCGGAAGCAAGCTCCGGTTGGCACCTTTCTATCTCTGTCAGTAGTCAGCACAACAACAGCATTATCGCTCAAAACAGCTATAACAAACTTCACAATAGTTAACACGCATGCAAATGGCAAAAGGTTTATTCGTATCTAAATTGTGCAATGCAATGCAAGTATTAGTCAAACGAAGAACGCCAAATAAAACAAACAACATTAATTCGTACACAACCCTTAACTCAGCAGTTATAGAGGTCACCGTAAAAAATCTACAGCTAAAACAAATCATCCAACCGGTTTCAGCTAGTCTGTAGCCAATCAGTTCAGATACATGACAGCTATCATTTCACCTGCAACTACTTTAATACCATCTACCATAACCACGGTACTCTTATAACTTTGTTTTATAACAAATTGCAGACTACTTTGGTCATATTAATATAAAAAGGAACGCTTAGGACAAACTCACTATCCCTTTTTCATAATATACCGACACTCGGCGATCATGCCTACTATATCAAACTTGAAATAGTCGATGCAATCAATAATTACCTACATACACAAAGGCATAAAAACATAAACGAATATTATATATATATATCAGTATTATAATACAAGTGGTTGATTTGCGACAAATTAACCAGTTAAAAAATAAACAACAACAATGTTAATTATTAATGCACGCAATAAACTGAGGTAAACAACAACTGTCGGATTCACAAACGGTACTGACCATTCGTATTTATTGAAAACGTACGATTTATTTTATTCGCTGGGTTCTTGTGCGATTTTAAACACAAAACTTATTGTCGCAACAAAAACTACAAAATGCTCACACCAATACCGGATTGTGAAAAATACCAGGTTTCGTTTAAAATTTAGCTGAACCTAAATAAAACCATCAATTTTTACAAAAAAAATTTCAAATCTAAAATTCCACTCGTTACGTTTAACTAAATATAATGGAATATATCAGCTACCGCAGACTTTCAAATTATCAAAAAATACCGCCACAATTAAAAATTCAGCTTTATTGCTGACATTTCAGTACGACCAAACTAACCAGCGAGTCAATGTAAAACAAATACCATTGAAAACTATTAGAATCCAAGTACAGTAAGCGCCTGCAAATACACATTCGAAAGTTAGCGATAGAAAAAAAGGCAAGAACGACGAAGTTTAACCCATAAGCGAAGCCGAACCTGAATATTTCACACGGAAGAGTTCAATATTTTTTCTAGTGAGGCTGAAGACTAACCTCATATACCATGCCTTGGCTACGGGCCGGGTGTTATGAGAAAATTTTTTGGTTCAATTGAACAAAAATAAATTCAAAATTAAATTTAAAAATTTAGTGATGCTAACACATTGCAAATGCATAAGAGCGTCACACTTAGCGCTGGTGTTGTTATGTACTGTTAGCAGCTATCGCGACACCTTAATTCGCAGACAACACTGCACAATGACGCACGAAATCGCACAATTATAGTGCAACCAAAATATGATGCGCTTGCATTCATGATCAGCTAATGTTTTGGCCACAAACCTTGTTCTTCACATACAGGTAATGCAAAAACAGAACGCCCCTTGCCGTAAAATCTGGTTTCCTCACAGTTCGTTCTTCTCGGTGAGTCAAGAAATTTATAACAAGAAAATGTTTAAATAGCTTAAACTCTAACAACTTCGCGAAATTCAAAAACCAAAACTTCTGCAATCCATGATTTTACTCAATTTTTTCTTTTGAAATTTCCAGATTCTTGTACAAAAGTGCTTTCAATAAGCCTTCGACGATCGCCCAACAAACCAGACAAAGCATAGGTTAAACATACTTCGGAAACAACTGGAACTATATTGTCACTGTCGAAGCATTAGCTGCACTGACCACAGAAATTTAGCACAAACCACTCAAATTTTACGAGCAAAATTATTTATTCTTGACGAATTTTTATAAGTCGTTCGTTATAATGACTATTAAGAAACCTCCAGAATATTAAATTACAAAAAAAACGATTTTCCCTACATTCTACCACGGACAATATATCGGACCCCAGAATTATCTTGAAAAATCAAAACACTATTTGAACCAGAATAATCTTAAATTTAAGAAAATCCGTTTCATTTCAAATTCTGAATCGATTCGTCGCTCAAAACAAAGCGGTACTTTCGGCACCTTATTAAATTTTTCAAAGAGCAATGCGATATACTAAATATTTTATACTAAATAATGATACGTGGCAATACAGGAGAGGTACACAATTACCCAGTATGCTGCACTCAGCGATGGTCAGAATATACAATATTTAAGCTCAAATCTTTAAAACTGGATCGCATATAGTGAATAAAACTTTACAACCCACCCCACAAAACGTACATTTTTAAAACAAAAAAATGTGACGAACTAAAATAGCAGTTTAAATAAAACTGCGGGTAAAATTTCTGAAATCTAATTTAAGAATAATTAATTTTTTGTTGTTATTGTTGCTGCTGGTTCTGTTGTTGTTGTTACCCATCAACCCACTCACATAACAAAATAATGTCATAAAAAGTCACAAACCGCAGATAAACGTCAATCAAATGCAGCTTCTTGACTTTTTCTGACACATTGTGCAACTCGACGTTTGAATTCAGGATAGTTTTCACGCATCATTTTCTATAAACACAATCGAAAATCTAAGTCGCATCGCGCAACTCTTACAGCACTGGCATATATAATGGGGACCGATGACTTCACGACAGAACTAAGCTTTGTTCATTTAGAAAACTTACGCCAAAAAAGCATCAGCAAAAAATAAAGACGCTAGCTGGTTTTCTAAAATTCTACTTGAGTACGACTTAACACGTAAGTATGTACTAAGCAATAATTAACCATTCTATCGTTCCTAAAAGCATACTAAAGTTCAGGAAATATTTAAGTCATTGACTAAATTTCATACATTACAGAGTAATAATTCACACATATTAGACTTGGCCTAATTTAAATTGTAGACTCATGATATCTTTTTAATTGTAAATCAAAACGTGGCTTTTTTGTTACAATAGTTACTTGCAAGTGAGAGTTATTTGGGTTTGCTCAAAAGTTAAGTATTTATTTAAGTCGGTGACTTAAGTAATTACTTGAGTATAACTTAAATAAATACTTCAGTAAGATTTCGGAAATCTAGCCATTGCCTTGGTACGATTTTCTATACTATTTTTACTTTAAAAATTAATACAGCACCACAAACAAAATATAATTAATTTTCAAGTTTACCGATAAATAGCACTCAAAAACTCATTGCATATGCATAAATAGTAATACGTAATACACTTTAAAAACGGCGCGCCGCTAGCGAATATGCTTAGTAAAGACGTGAAAGCCGACTGGTTTCATGTGTTAAGCAGTTGTAACCGATCATGATGGCAAACGTTTTCCACTCCGACGTCCTGCGTTCGATTCTGAACTTGAAAACTAGATTTCAGGTCAATTTGTATGAATTCAACCGAGAAAAGAATAACTTACTGCAGCATCAACATTTGCAGGGCTTTCGTCATTGGGATCGGCGAGCAGTGAAATAACTGATATAAGGATAGTTTCCACTGTGTGGACAGGCAGCCAACGCTCGGATGCCTTTTCATAGCCCCATCTGAAAAAAAATGAAATATTGTAAACAACTGCCTCTACCAAGAATCGGCCGTGAATGAACTTTACCAGATAACGAAACCGGATACTAATTCTTTAATGAAACTGTACGTTACCGATATATATGATCTAAATCTGTGCACTGTTGGCAGTATTTGAGTCGTGCAACAATATATGTCTACTGATTTGAAAATAATGGTTGGCTTGGATTCAGGCTTTACTTTTTCATTTGTGAGCGTTGAACCAATTTGGCTAAAACTCGGAAAAGATTTGGCCAATGTAGCCAATATTTAGCCAAACTTTAAATAATCCACAATTTCCGAAAGCAATTATCGCATTTAGCTTCAAGCCCAAAAAATCTAGGTGATGTTCAACTAGCGCATTTTTTAAATAACTATCTGAAGGAATTTGACGCAGCGCAGCATATCAGTGTTAATCAACACCAGGGATAGTAGGTCTCGGTCTCGGAAAGTCTCGGTATTTGGCAAGTTTCAAACCGAGAGCAAAGAAAAAACAAGTTCGAGTTTTCAGCCCAACGTTCACAATTTTTGCTACAAAAAATTGTTTAGTGGTTTTTACCGGCAATGCTGAGCAGATACATCAATTTATTATCAAGTACAAAAAACATTCATAGGTTTTGTGGGAATGGCAAGGATGGGCGGTCTCGGTCAAAAAACGAGAACGAGACCGAGACCAGCGAAACCCCGAGAGTTGCCGAGACCGCCCATGCCTGGGAATGAGTTATTTTTACTTTCCGCTACGATTTAAAGTTGACCGAGATCGAGACCCAGAGGTCTCGGAATCGCTACTTGGATCTCGATATTGGGTCTGGGGTTTTGACCAAACTACTCATCCCTAATCAACACGCATCAAAATGCTAAGTTAAGCCGTGATAAGGCAAGTATTTTTTTTGGCATGACGAATGCAAATAAAATACATTTTGCCAATTTGGTTCAAGCCGTGAATATATTTTAGCTAATCTGAATTTTAGTCATGGCTAAAGAAGTGGCTAAAAATAAAACACTGCTTGAACTTTTCTTTCACGTCAGAAACACGTGTTGACTTGTCCAGAAATGCTGGCGTAGCAAAATATCTAGTATTTCTACAATGTAAGAACTAGTTTTATGACAGTCGAGACCAAAACCACGAATATCTGGTATCTGGCAGGTTCATACTAGTTTGAAAATTTCGAGATCTACAAAAGCAGTAGTTTGCCAATTTGAAATACTATCGCCAACTAATGTTAGCTGGACGTAGTGGACGTACTATACTCAGTTGAGAATATTGACAATGATATCAACTATCAAAAGCTAGAAATTTCGCTCAAAATTGTAAGCAGTCAAACATACAAATTACATTTGTGCCTGCATTGCCAGCTGTGTACTCGTGATTCAGGACGCAATTACCAATAGCATAGCACATCCGATCTTGGTAGGGTTCAATTAAAATGCTGAGTAAAAAAGCTCATCTACCATTCCATTCAGGAAGTCAGAGAATTCGAAGGGTCTCACTTTACGATAGCAATCAAGGGCGTAGCCAGAGGGTTTCAGGTGAAAACCAGAACTTTGGGTTTTTTCAAAGTGTATTTCGGACACGGTTGCGATTTGCAACACTTACCCCTAGCCCTCCCAAAATCCTGGCGTCGTCTACGATAAAACTCGACTGATTTTCGGCGTCACAATAAAAAATAAAAACAAACTCCAAGTCCTGCTGCTACACAAATTGCATTACCTGTCATCTCCTGGCTCATGAAGTATAGAGACGCACAACTCGCCATCTTTGGAAACTAGAAAAATTCAAAACTATACAATATAAAAATAACTCAGTAACCCTTTCCACATCAGCAAGTTTTGCAACACAAAATTGCAATACAATTCGCTTGCGCCAGTTTCGCTCGATAACCCTTCCACAAAACTTGCAGGTGCAGCTATAAAGTTTCAATGCAAAAAAATGCATAAGTAAATAGGGCTTTAAGCTTGGTCAACAAAAACGCCTTCAGTAGTTTAGTTGTAGATTTTTCTCAAGTTAAACAATATTTTGTTCGCGTTTTAAGCTATAATAATAATAAATCTTGAAGAAAGTAACAACATACAACACTACGCATCAAAACTGTATGAACTATGAGTATGTGTGCAAAAATAATTTCGTTTGATATGCATCACTTACTGTTGGGATGCCATATTTCGGTGAGAAATCTCATCTTAGGCGGCCGTTGCGGGTAGTCACGAGGAAAATCCATAATTGCTTTGAAGAAACCGCCTTCGCTAAAATACAAACACTGCCATTATTATATTAAACGCAAAACGAGCCGCTAATTAAACGAAAAACAATTGAAAACCTAAAGTGGGCTGTTGCCAAGAAGCCAAAGTTAATTTAAACGCTTCGTGCAGCATTTAAATATTGCGGTAATGCATTTTGACCAAAACGGAATGATATGTACCTACGTAATAGGTGTCACTTCCCTGACCCCTGGGCTATGATTTTACCAGAAACCGAAGCCAAGAAAATTCACAACACGAGATAGTGTGTACACATCGTATTTTATATGCCAGTTTGTGCGCCGGCAAAACCTGAAAAGTGTCGTCGGTCTCGGTCAATTATTCATGGTCATCACCGAAAAAAATTTAAAATTTCCAAAATAAAAAATTTAAATTTCCAAAATAAATTATTTCTAATGCATTTTTCAGTTTTTTGGCGTCCTTCATAGTTTTTTGCGTCTTTCATTGATTTTTTGTGTTTTTTAATATCTGCTCGTGATTATTGCGTAACTATGAAATTTCATAAATTCACAGAAAAAATTTATTAATCAGTCATTACTTACTACAACAATACAATCATACATTTACATCCAAACCGCCGAGACACAAAAAAGCGACACCGAAACCTGCCAAAAACAGAAACTTGCCGAGACCGAGGATCCCATTCCTGTATGTGACATAATGAAATTTGATTAAAATGTGCCAAATTCATGACTAAACTTCGAAATCTATAAATTTATCAGAACGGCAACGTGATCGCGCATGACCTGAAACACTGAACTGCAATTAAAGCGACTTACAATAGTGTATCTGCTGGCCCAATGATTAAAACTTCCCATTTGTGTATATCGTCGTCGTTAACTAAACCAGCCGAAAATCCTTCTACCGGTTTTTTCTTTAGTTCTAAAACAAACATACCTATACATACAAAGCGAATTCCGATTCCGATTAGAATCCCTAATGAACTCCTGCTTTGGCGTTAATTTCACACTAACTCATGTGATTGCAGATAGAATTGCAATGTAAAAAACCAAATAGAACAACAACATAACAAACGATATATAAATATAACTATATAAATTTAACTGTTTTCTAATTTAACAACTAAGGACATACAGACTTACCCGCTAATTGTTTACGCAACAGAAGCGCCGACTGGCTCTCAGCCATCGATAAAAGACATGCACAACTACAACACCGCGTCTTTGTAACGTAAAAGTTGTCAGATGCTATGTAATTTACTAAATTACTTTAAATATCTATATGTACTATGGGTTTATCTTTTCATTCAATAATATCCAATTTGTCGATGCATATAGGGCTAAAACTTCAGTTATATTGTGAGTTTTGTGGCGTGCAGAATGTACCATTGGCCAATAAATAAATCTAAGTACCATTAGCGCGTAAGTAATATTTCTTTCCCACGTTGACAAACGTTTCTGATTGCTTCTGTGATGCTTACATATTCCCGGTACTGAACACACATTACAATATACTCTCCGTCTTACAATGCTGCATAATCAGGCAGGCAGGTGGATAGAAAATCAGGAAACGTTTTTGCGAAAATTTCATATATTCGCAATCAGCTCGACCTTTAGATTCCGAAAATGATATTTTCATAATATTCAAAGAAAATTTCTTATTTTTTACTCTAACCAAGGGTCCCTTTTTATGACAGCATGGAAAGCTAAAACAATGTGTAACTAGCCTTAACCCTCTAAAATACTTACTCGGAGAACGTGAAACCATTTTTGTGTTAAAATATAATTTTTCACAAACCACTGATTTATTATTGCTCACACGCGGCTGACATATAGCAGCAAGTATAAAATTATATTGTCAAGACGATTCGAACGATAAGTATCCAATTATGAAAATAAGAAAAGATCTATTTTTTATAAATGGGCGCCATTAAGTAAAACTATAAAATTCTCGGAATTGCAGTCAAATTATAAAAATGTATCGAAATTTCAGCAAAAACCGTGCTGTTTGATTTTCTAATCCCACTTCAACAGCGCCAAATTTTTGACTTCTGCAAATTATACCTCAACCAGCAAATGGTCGTTGCCAATTACCGCGTCGTTCAAACGATGCCTAAATATATTTCTTCAATTTTTACCTAAGGGTTTCTCATGAAAGTAAAAACTTGCTCAGTATATAGTCAAATGACATTTTAAAATAATCGCTTGCTTGTAGGGTCCTGTATATTTTAATCTCACGTGAACACAATGGGCAATTATGCAACGCCACACCAGTCTATACCAGATTTCCAAATCGAACTGCATTTTGCCGGAACAGGAACAGAATTTTTGCCGCATCAGGAAACTTCACAGGAACCAGAATTGGAAATACTTTTCCTAATTAAAACAGGCGCAACGGGTCTAACATTTTTAAATCGCGCACAACACATTTTGATCTAATCGGGCTTTCCCAATACGGACAATTATGAAGGGTAAATTTTCACTGCATAGCTGAGTAATTTACAGTAGAGGCTGTTCTAAGGTTAGTAAGATGAACCAAGTTTCTGTCAACAATTCATTGTCTGTTTTTAAATTTAACTAGAACAGCTAATGCAGCAAAACAATATTAAATGGCCGATTATTGCATCAAGCTTCATGCTACTGCTTTACGGTGATTTTATTCTATTAATAAAAAGCTTTCGTTCAAATCCTTGCATTAATTCATAAATTATTCAAGTACTTCATCATGCTGAACTGCGAAACGTGTTTGATTTTTATCGTGGAGCTAATTAGAGCGCAAAAACTTTTATAAGACAAGGTAACTCGATTGTATAATTACTGAGCTAGTGTGTATTACACTGCAACGTGTTGCATCAGGTTGAATTGTAAGATACAGTTTGCAAAAATGGTATTGAATACGAAGCTGTGAAACGTTTGTTTTGACAAAAACTAACATCTGGTAACAGCTCTGGTCGTTTTATTAGCTGGATTTTAATTTATCAGAAATTTAGCAAAACTTTATGTCGCCTGGTTTGCAAAAATGACGAAGTCCAGTTCATTACATCAGCGTGATAAAATATTCAAGAACGGGTTTAACGTAAAAACTAACTTTGAAACAATTCTAAACATGTGCCTCATATTCAACTGCAAGTATATAGGTCCTGTACTACGAATTCCACTTGCATAATTCATTAATCTCTATGGCTTTTTCTTCAGCTTATATTTCTTGTTCATTTAAAGCTTGTTTCATTTTATTATTATTATTATTACATTGTTTGAAACGTAAATTTTATTTCGTTAAGTTATCTGACATAGTGTTTTTATCATATTTTGGTTAGGCAATCAACATTTATTAAAAAGCGCATGTTGTGTAACATTAAACATGAAGATATTTTCAATTTTAATATATTATAAGGATGATCCATCAAACGCGGTGCGGCATTTGAAAGGTAGCTACAATCTGGACAGCTTTTCGTTTTTTCAGAGATCTTCAATAAAGGTTGGTTTTGCCTTGTTTTCATGGAGGCAGCGTTTGTCTACGAATGAGGTTCTCACCGGAATTTAGGTCACCCCTGCTAAAGCATAAAAAATATGAAACACTTACAGTTTAAGATTCGGAATTATTTTATGATTTCATTCTTAAAATTGTGCTTTTTTGACTTTAACCAGGGTTAGGTAATGCAACATCGTTTTACTTTTTAGGATTTTTAATAAATCAATGACATCTATCTTGCCCAATATTTCAGCAAAATTTTAGTTATATTAGTAACATTGCAATTCTGATCGTACTTGCCAGACCAAAAGAAGAGGGACGAATTTGATTATTATGGCTGATTGGATTTTATACCTTGTACCGTCCGTAATAGAAATTTTCAGGCACCGCTTAATACGTTTGACTATCGAAAATAATGCAGCGAAGTACGAATGAACTACTTTACGTAGCATTCGTAAAGTACATAATTTAGAATAATAGTATTTACATTTTGTGTATATTGCTTATTATTTGTAGGAATTCATGATATTCACTGGTAAAGTCATTGTAGAAAGAAGCCCTAAGCCGTCTAGAACGTCAGTTAGAGTACGTTTTCAACAGAAATTGCTTATGCATTTAGTTGTGTAACCTCGCTTCTCCACAGCTTGAAAATTTCCGCCGGGGGGCGTTTCCTGGGGGGCAGCTTATTTTGCTGGGGGGCAGTTTTCCTGGGGGGCCCCAGATGATCTGGGGGGTCCTGGGGGGCAGGCTCAAAATTTTGCAAGCCGACTTTTTGGACCATTTTTTTATTCTAGATCGTGTTTCCAACTCAACTGAAGATTACTCATCGCTCAACATGACAAAAATTTCCCGCAAACGCTAATAACAATAATTTTAACTAATATTACTGACAACTTAACCAGAAGTTGAAAGAAGCACTATTATATAAAACATAGATAATCTATAATTGAAACTGTGATTAATATATATTTTGTATATTAGTCACAGCTTCAATTTATCATAAGGCTCAGGCGGGTTGAACTTGTTGCTGCAAGGTACTTTCGAATGCTGTATGCCCTGAAACGGTCTTTATATAGTTGTGCTTTTTTCAGTTCATTATTGAACTGTACTAGTTACTACTGGTATTTGTAACGCTATTAAAAAATTATGAGTACTCAGCGTAATATAAAATCACATTTTGCCGAATGTCCGCCTCAAAAAAGTCCAGGTCTTTATGTTTTAACATTGAAATTTTTTGGCTTAGAAAAGTCCTGGGGGCCCCCAGCAAAAAAATTTGCTGGGGGGCGGCCGAAAATTATCCGAGAGGCCTTTCCTGGGGGCGGCAAAATTTTCGCCGGGGGGAAATTAAAATTTTGAAAAGTGCTGGGGGCCCCCCGCCACCCCGCTGTGGAGAAGCCAGGTGTAACTATTTGATTTTGTTAATTTGTCAAAAGCATATGTTTGTTCATTTGAACAGACATCTTAACATTGCTGTTTTATATCAGCGGTTACAGTATGGACGGAGAAAAAGAGTAACAGTGTTATACCTTCTTTTTGACAATTTGTGTGAAAAATTAATTGCGTGTAGCGTGTCTAATATGCGCGAAATACTGTTAATATGCCAAGTGGTGCAATAACTTCTTGCGTCAAAATGTGTATATACATAATTGATTTTTTCACGTACAAGATTATATATTAATTACTTCTTCTTTTTCCCAAGAACAATGATACTCATAGATTTTGTTTGTCATTTATTAAAGACTAAATATATTGGGATTTCTTGTTTTTGTTTTTAGGAACAAGAATATCTGGTCCATGTATACGTCCGTCATGATGGACTATGCGGTGCTGTAGTGTGTGATGCCGAATATCCAGATCGTGTTGCACATTCCCTGTTAGGTCGGGTCCTTGACGAGTTTGCAAACGCCGTCCCACGTCCAGATTGGTTGGACGCCAATGAAACCACGCTAGGGCCGCTGAAATGGCTAGACGCGTATTTGGCAAAATATCAAAACCCGCACCAAGCAGACTCAATGACACGAGTTCAGGATGAGCTGGACGAAACAAAAGTTGTCCTACATGATACAATTCAGAAAGTGCTGGAACGAGGTGAAAAATTAGATGATTTAGTCGAAAAATCTGAAGGTCTTAGTGCTCAGTCGAAAATGTTCTACACGAGTGCGAAGAAAATGAACAAATGTTGTACTTGGGTGTAGTTGAAACACGAGCTTTATTTGGTTTGGAAGTGTTGTTTGTTGATTTTGTAGCTGTACTTGTTTGCTTTTCCATCAACAAAACAGTCCCTCTTCCCAACAAATTAACGTTGGCCCGGGGCTGGAATATTTACAGGGTGCAGGGCTAACTGCATGGCCTCGTTGGCAATGCATACTTTTTAAGAATGTAGAAGTTTTTGTTAGAGGAAACGAACTTGTAGTAGTATATAGCCTTGTTTGCCGTTCCCCACACATAATAGACTAAAATAATAAAATAGACCTAGGTTTAGGCTTAGGGTTAGCCTTAGGAATGATATAAATATTGTGGGAAATCTTTTGTTTTCAATCCAATTAACAGTGTAGAAAAAAGTAAACAAGTGCTGTTTATTTTGTAATGCTGATGATAATGACTATCACTAGTGTGTATATTGTTGTTTTTGTGTCGGTGTTTATTTGTTGTATATATTTATGTGTACATAAATGTGCATCAAATGTGTCTTGTTTGTTTTGTGTTCAAATCAAATAGTTGTAGAAATTTCGCAACTCAAAGATGACATTGCAATATTTGACTATGATGTCAATAGTGAATGTTGTGGTATTACGAGATCAAATAGAACGCAATGAACGTCGCTGGAGGTATTCAGGATGGTAATGGTATATCATTAAATAGTAGTGACTAAAACAACACGAGTTAGTGTGAGGATTAGATTTAGTAGCCGTATTCTTAACTGTGTATAGTACATATTTCCAGTTATAGTAAAACGAATTTGAAACCAGCGAACTTCGAAAGCGGTCATCTTATAATCTCACATAGTAGTACGATAAGTTGAGTGCAAAACTCAGCAGGTGATAGATACTGCCGCTCATGTGCAAATAAGAGCTGAGTTTTTGAAACAAACTTCGAAGTATTTATGAACAATAACCCGATTGATGTATAAGTTGTATAATACTTAGGGCCAATGTAAACAACAAGGGCGGAACAGTATTATAAGCTTATTCCTAAGCCTAAACGTAAGCCTTTCGGCAAAAGCGGTATTTGAATCGAGATTCAGTTGAAAGTGTTGTAAGGTAGCACTGTTTTATGAATATTTGCTGTTAACACAATGTTATGTAGTTGTATGCGTAGCATAATTGTTGTGCTTGTCACTAGACTGGGAGCTGTGTAGAAATGCGACGGTGTGGAATGGTATAAAAGTTATCATAAGTTTAGTCTGTTTACATTTTAGGCGTATGCTTGTGATCCTATTAGCAACATGAAAGCAGATTGGAAAATTAACTGTGCAATAAATGCGTAGTGGTGTCCGCATCTCTGTTACCTTTTCATGTTCGATTAAAATGGACATAACACTTTTGCAGTACTTTATCGTATAGGTAACGCGGTCCAAACAGTATCCTGAACACTGTATAGAGGAAATTGTCTGAGTGTAAATGTTTCAGATCGTATGCGCACAAAAAACTCGATATGGCGACAGCCATGGAGTGTGAAACAAATGAACGACCCGTGTTCGATTCTGAGCTTTAAAAATTGTTTTCAGTACGCGGGGGTAAAATTACGCTAAGTGACCTATGTTTTTGAGCTGGCGTAGTGTTCTCATGGGTAATAGCGCTAGCGCATGTTTAAGGGGGGAAGATTATGCTGGCGTAATCCATTTGGGAAAAATTAAGCTGTAGTACCGGAAAGGGGTGAGCCAGATTTATATATGATTTTCAACAGTTTTTCTGATTACACGATGTTGTTTGCGATGTGTTTTCCCTATTTTTAAAATGAATAAATGTCAAACGTTTGTTTCAAGGCAAGCCTGACAATTTCACGTTGTGTTTGTTGGCCAATGTAGAGAACAGGGGCGGAACAGTATTGTAAGCGTATTTCTAAGCATAAGCAAAAGCCTAAACCTAAGCGTAAAGAACGAGCATATTCCTAAGCCTACGCCAAGCAAAAAATTAGTCTAAAGCTTAAGCTTACTCTTTTCTAGAGTCAAACAGAAAAACTCTCCACCCCTGATCTTTACATGTGCTCAGAAAAATTTTTTGCATTTATTAAGAAACTTTACATAATATTTCATTGACACCCTGCAGTATATAATGTGTACCATTTGCCTATTTATTGTATATGTTACAGTGATTAAAATGCTATTGATTGTATTTATTAAGAGCGAATTAGATTGGTTTTAGCTGCATTAGGTCAGACCTTGTAGTTTTACGTAGGGCTTTTGTCCACGCAAGCAGACCATATACCTCTTCATGGGTAAGTATTTTGATATAAACCCGCATCTGTTTTGACGTATATACGAGTTGACTAAAATGTTGAATCAATGATTTATGTTCAGGTCTATGTATAGATCAGGGTCGTTAACAGAAGTGAAAGCATTTTCATAAGCCTAATTGGTGGTCCAGGTTAAAATGCACACGAGGATATAAAAAATAGCTATCTAGTGTTAGTTTTCCAGACTGTCGAAAGGAACTCTGGATACATACATGTCTGTAGGATGTCAGGACATTTATAACGTCTTACATTATCAGTTATTAAACGGATTGAGTACCAGCAGATGGACTATAGACAAAAACAGTTCCTGACAATGATGTCAGGATGAGTAACTATATGCCTAAATCATATTCATTGTCTAAAGGTTCAGACAATGACATATGGACATGTAGGCAGGGTATAAAGAGAGTGGCTAGGGACAACGTTGGGCCCAGACATTTTTACATCTGTCTGTACATTTTAACGTGGATGACCCATAAGGGTAAGGATAAGCTTATATACCTAAGCCTAAACGAAAGGTTAGTCTAAAGCTTAAACTCTATAGCAATCCCACAGAAAAACGTTCCGCCCATGGACTAACTTTTCTGCTTAGGTTTTAGGCTTAGGCTTAGTCTTAGAAATATGTTCATCCTTACGCGTAAGCTTTGGCTTAGGCTTAGGAATATGCTAATACTATTGTTCCGGCCCTGTTCTGTACATTCGCCATAGAATTCTGTACTACTATTTTGAGGAATAAACATATTAAGATGTAACTAAAAATTACGTTTTTCAGAAACAAAATTTTGCAATTGCAGGTCACTGAGGTTTTGTGAAAAAAACAGTCGTTTTCAGTTTTCACCTTTTTTCTAGAACATTTAAAATTAGTGAAAATCCACTGCGCATTTTATAGTTTTTGCAAGTTGTGGCTAGCGTTAATTTCATGTCCAAATGCAACAATTTTGGTTGCGGCTGTATTTATACACATGTGACCCAAATAATAGGGGGTAATCAGAATATTGTGCTCATTTTAACCCAGTCAGTAGGAGTCCGTATACCTAATGAGAGTCCGTACGCGGATAAATGTCAATAATCCCAAATTGTAGTGCATAAATGACTCCAGCACCAAATACAGTTGAATTTGAAACAATTATACTAAGTTTTGAAAGGACATTCTTTAGTATAATCTTGCATTATCGATCAAGATTTTGAAACACGGCAAATAAACGTTTAATTCAACGGATAGTTGCAGTACCGGATTTAACATTACTTAAATTTCTTGACATTTTTCTGCAATGACTCCAGACCGATTCTGAAACTGTATAATCGCAACTCGGAGATTGAAGCCAATGCCAGGGTTCAATCGAAGATAAACCATTGAACAAAATCATTGTAACTTTTCGGCCAGGATACTACCGGATCCGGAAGTGACGTCTATTTTTAGTTTAAGTAGTGTTTATAAGTCTCATCGTTCAAATCGAACTATATATAGTTTGTATTAACTCTTTGTAAGTTTGCGTTTTCAATATTTTAAAATCAAATCCGGATTTTTAAAATTACAGCCGAAAAACGCGAGAACGAAAGTATATGAGCAGTATTCCAAAAAAGTTTAAAAAACATAAAACGACATAGCTGAAACCATAACCCCCCTCAGAAGCAGACGTACTGAGCTGAGCGTGTTCTAAAATAATTCGGTTCCGGTGTTTTTCATTTCATTACTATAATGATTTAATCCAAATCGGCCAGGGTGCAACCGGAGGTGAAAAATGCCGGAGCCGGAGCCGGAGGTCGACGAAACTTGCCGGAGCCGGGGCCGGAAATGAGGCGAAATTAGGTAGTAAAAATGACGGTTAATTAGTTAATTTTAGCCAATATCTGCAATATGCTGTTAAGTTGTTTGGTTTTACGCTAATTTCATGGCGAAATTTCGGAAATTCTTTCCTTAAAATTGAGACAAAAGTAAAACGAAACGCGCTAAACAGATAAATTCAGCAAAATTATGCAAAATTTCACTACCAAAATTGCCGGAACCTCCGGCAAAAATTCTACGCGAGCCGGAGGCCGATTATCTGCCGGAACCGGAGGTTGACCTACGGTTGTACCCTGATTAATCGGCCCATGTAAAGATCAGGGGCGGAACGTTTTTCTGTGGGACTGCAATAGAATAAGCTAAAGCTTTATACTAATTATTTTGCTTGACTTACGCTTAGGTTTAGGAATAAACTCATTCTTATACGCTTAGGCTTAGGCTTACTCTTAAGAATCGGCTTATAAACACTGTTCCGCCCCTGTTCTTTGCACTCCCAATCTAACAGTGTTCTTCTCACTTCAGTATTTTATTCATCGGTCATTCCACGTTGTTTAAATATTCCTGAACCTGTGTCATGGTTAGGCATAAGGCACATGAAAAAATAAAGGAAAACAGTTGTTTTCAATTTTTTCGAAGGGATGTAAAAACAAAAAACGAAAGAAATTTTTCTTGAAAATACTAATATTGGCAAATACCTTGAGAAAAACTGCGTGGTCAGCCAGCTGGTAGATACTGCAGTGGCCCGAATAAGAAGAGGGGGACTGATATTTATTTGGCCCCTCCTGAAGGTACCCCCGTGTTATTCGGATACGGACTGTTATTTATTTTTATTCCGCCCTCCACCGCCCTTCGTTAATGAGATATATCCGGTATGGCAACTATCCGTTGAATAAACGTTCACTGTAAATTCCAATGAGTTGATTAATCAACTCAGCTAGGGAGTTAGCTATTTCTCAGTTAATAACAGTAAACATTAACTCACTCTGAGTTGAGTTGATTCCAACTCTCAGTTGTGTTGATTCCGGGTGAATTGAATAATTAACTCTCAGAGTGAGTTTTGTTGACACATTCTATTCTGAGTTCTGACAGTCATAACTCAGACGGACTAAGTCAACTCATTCTGAGTTAAAATCAACTCACTGCGACTTTTACACTGTATAAAACCCAACCCAGATTTGCGTTGTTCAGTTTACTCAGTATATGTACATTATATACCGTATATTTTCGGCTCAGATAAATTCAGTGCTAACAATATCACAGCGTGCAACCTTTATTGGTTCCAATGCTTTGGTTCTTTGTTATATTTTTGGTCTTTGAAAACATTCAGCTTAACTACTGCACCCCAGATGCCTTAGCTTATGCTTCAAAGCTTATTGAAATTCGGCGAATAACTGAGAAACAACACGAAATCACCCAGGAAATATATTCAAATAAAGCAAAATTTAGCTACAAAATCGATTTGAAACACTCCAGGCTCGCCGCTATGGTATACGAACGTATTATTGAGGTAAGTCCGCAGTAAACTGTGTTTACGGTGTAGAAATGCACATGGTAGCAGCTCGAAGCAGCGAGCAACGCGGGTTACTATTACTGTACTGACCCGAGTAAGTTTGAGTCCCCCAATCGATAAGAGTCTGGGCCAATGTAAATAACAGGGGCGGAACAGTATTATAAGCATATTCCAAAGCGAAGCCTAATCCTATTAAGCCTAAGCCTAAGCGCAACAATGAGCATATTCCTAAGACTAAGCCTAAGCCTAAGACAAGCAAAAAATTAGTCTAAAGCTTAAACTACTCTTTTATAGTCCGACAGAAAAACGTTCCGCCGCTGATCTTTACATGGGCTAGAGTCTGTATGCCTAAGTAGAGTCCGTTACTAGACACAGTCCATAACGCTTAAATCGAGTCGATAAAAGAGACCAAAGCCAGAAGAATGGCCTAGATTGCTTAAACATGTAAACGGAAACTCAACCAATGCGTTCGCTTAAGCTTAAAACTTCGGTTCAGGCTTAGAATTTAAATGTCAAACCCAGTTCGCTAGGAAAAAATTTTCTAAAGTGCATACAAAACTTCTTCGTCCTAACAAATTTGGCCAATGTATAGGCAGAACACGGCCGTAACAGTAGTATGAGTATGATCTTAAACCGAAGCCTAAACAAAAAATATAGTCTAAAACTTAAGCTTACTCCACTAATGCAGTCCTGCACAAAAACGTTCCACCCCGATCTTTACATGAGCCACAAATTTTATTAGAAACGTGAAGCTAAAACCGACAAAAGTGCTCGAATGTCGAACAACAACAAAACGGCAGGAAATCAAAAGAACAACACCAGCAACAACCGCCGAAAATCAAAACAGAAAAAGCAAACAGAAGCGAAACACGAGGAACAAACAGCAGAACAGACGAAATCGAACGAAACAAAGCGAAAACGAAAACCGAAACCGTCGAAAAAAGCATCGAAGAACGAAAAGTCAACCAACTCAAGCGAAAACAAGCCAGTCGTCAAAACAACGTCTAAAAAATTGAACAAATCTAAAAGTAAAATACTTCTAAAAGACTTCGCTGCACGAGAGTATTTTCAAACAGCTACACTGTAAATTCCAATGAGTTAATTGATCAATTCAGCTAGCGAGTTGGTAATTTCTGAATTAATATCAGTAACCTTTAACTCACTCTGGGTTGAGTTGATTCTCCTCACTCTGAGTTGAGCTGATTCTGGATGAGTTGGTTAATTAACCCAGGATGAATGGAATCAACTCAAAAAACTGAGTTCTGATAGTCCTAACTCAGTCTGAGTGATTCAACTTATTCTGAGTTAAAATCAACTCACTAAAATTTACAGTGTATATATTTTCAAGCTGGGATTCGAACACAGATCTAACATGTAGGTTGTATGTGCACTATCTGGTCTGCAATATCATTAGTGTAAATTATTCGATACATTGATAAAGTGCAGCACTGGACTGCGCCCCAATAGTATTTACATACAAAATCTGTTACTGCTGCACACCAATGCACATAGAACCTATCAGTCAGGTCTCAGGTAGTTCTCACGCACGGTAAACGCTAAACCGCAGGGTACAAAAGTAGGTTTGCCTTCGGCTCCAACGAAAATTAACCTACAGCTCCAAATCAAGTAATTCACCGCCCGGTACCGGCAATTTCGGCAGTGAAATTTTGTATAGTTTTATATAAAATATTTACATGGTGGGCTTTGCTTTTTAAAACTTTTGGTACAATTTTGAGTAGAAAATTGGTAGGATTTTGTAAAAACGCATAAACCAAAAAAATTTAGCAACACCTTACAGATATTTGTCAAAATTAGCAAATTAAACATCATTAATTTATACCTAATTTTGTCTTACCTCCGGCTCCGGTTCCATTATTTTTTATTGCCGGCTCCATTATTTGTCACCTCCGGTTGCATCCGGCACTCGTAATTTAGAGTTTGTAAAGCAGTATTGCAATCCTGCAGTTTAGGTATGCAGGGTGTAACCGGAGGTAAAAAGTGCCGGAGCCGGAGGTCTACAAAATTTGCCAGACCAGAGGTGAACTGAAATTAGGTAATTAAAACGGCGTTTATTAGCTAATTTTAGCAAATATCTGTAAGGTGTTGTTAAATGTATATTTTTACGCTTATTTTTTTACAAAACCTCTACCAATTTTTGTTCTTATAGGTAATTGCCAAAAGTTAAAATAAAACGCACAAAACAAATTTTGTGAAGTTCTGCGAAATTTCACTATCGAAATATACCGTAACCTCCGGCAGAAAGTCTACCGGAGCAGGAGGCAGATTTTCTACCGTAGCCAAACCTCTGGTTGTTTCCTGGTATATGGTTTATACAACTGCGCTCAATGATCCGTAGCAACTAAAGCATTTTATCTTCAGAATCACAAAAAACAGGACAGAAAACGTCAGACGCCAAACACCAATCATCATCAACCGATCAAAATTCAACAAGCCAAACTGCTGATCAAAGTAACGAATCGAATTCGTCGACCGAAATTTCAGTACCGCAACCAACCATTTTAATTGGACAACGGGCGACCAGAATGACAGCTGGTGCAATGAAAAAACTATCAGCGCTCTCTTCAATGAAAATGGGAAATCCATCTCGAATATCATTGGCTGAAATTGCAAGCAAAATGATGGGAACTCAAAGTAGCCCCGCGGCCTTGAAAAGCCCAATCATAGCGGTGGCTGAAGATACACCTCGTTTATCAATGGAAGCTCTGAAAGCTGTCAAAGCGTTACAGGGTGAAAAGTTAACCACAAATACCGATGCTGCCAATGGCAAGCGGAACCGACGAACTTGGACCCGGGTAATGAACATTCGCGTTAAACCGCATCAAATTATTAAAAATTCGTTGATCCCATCCACAACGACGAAACCAAATAACGGAAAGACACGCAGACCAGATGCTAAAATGGCTAAAATGTCACAAAAACGATCGTACCTTAATCAAAGTGGTTCACAAAACGTAACTAAAACTAACGCAAAACCATGCAACCGAGATCAAACATCAAAACCAACTTTGAAACTTCTCAGCGAAAAATCGCTAAGCCTCAAACGCGAATCAGATTTAGCTCAGGCAGCCAAACAAATGAAAAGTGGACACGTATCACAAGTGACCTCAAAACATTTAAATTCGAAAAAATTTCGTTCAAAATTCAAAAACTATCAGCGGCGTCGACCTCAACGAAAGATGAATCGCTCACGTGTTTTACAATCTATCATTGCTGGAATGCTCAGTTCGCCGCGATTATTTCAAGCGTTCAATTCTAATTCAAATTTAAAACTGAAATCAATATCTCAGCGCTCGTCAAAAATTCGTTTTCCTGAACTATTTGGATGGGCTGACTTGAAACCAATCCCCCTTAATCTTCCGCTAACTCCTATTCGTCAGGTAATCCAAACCAGTAGCAAAGTTGCTACCACTACTAATGCAACTACTTTCGGTGAGCTTACGCGTTCAGAACAAACAACGGCGACTTATTCATTTGTTACTGAGGCAGATGTTAGCAAAAATGGTGAACTGAAATCTGGAAAGAAAATTTCTTAATAGCGAGTTTACAAGCCCATGTTAAGGGGCGTCCGTCCATAAAAGAGTAGGTTTAGATTCTACATTGCATGTTTTGCTTAACCTTAAGAACACATTTTTGCAACGCATAGGCTTAGGTTAAAGCAATACGAATAATCTACTGTTACGCCCCTTAAAGTTTAACATTGGCCACATTCTTAATGAGTCGCTTATTCTACGCATAGGAATATGTTTATACGACTGTTACGGCGTTGTTCTAAACATTTGCCCAATATTGTGATCGAATGCATAGTATTCCCGAAATCTGTTTTCTGCGCAAATAAAGTTTAAGCATGCGGATGTTACAAAATTTGTCAAATTTACCGAATTGTTAAACCATCAGTTAAGCCACCAACTTACTAAACCACTCTTCAATTAAGATTGGCTGAAACGATAAAATTTGAAAACTGATAGCTCCCCGACCCCGCTAAACTAATTATCGCACTTGAAGCCATAATTATTCGCTCTCTATACCACACAAATAAGTGTTTTACTCTACGAACATTTATGCACCAATACATATATTTTAACTTACCGTGTTATCTTTTCACCTGATCTAACACTAAGGCTTAAAATTATTGCTTACACAAAAACATCTTTGCTGAAAGCCGATATTAAAAATAACTCCATAAAGATTAACACAAAAAATATTCAAATTTTTTTCACCAAACTTAGAATCCCTATAATCACACAGCGAGCAATCTGCACCAAACTCACACAAACAAGATAAATAAGCCCAACACAATATTAATGTAAAGAAATATAGAAAAAATATTATTCTAAAGACTAGGTTTAAAACAAAACTTCAGCTTAATAAGCATGATTTGCGACAAAGAGAGATTCTTTAGTTTTGTCATCAGCGAATTGTCCTTCATATTTGCCTTGGGCTGCCAAACTGTTCGCCTGAAATTAACATTACTGCGATTATTATGAATTATGTTCTACAACAAACGCACATGCGATAGATTTTCTGGTCAAATCGAGCTTCAGTTATCTGCATTGTTTTTACATTAGATCAGAAACAAAACTAAAACCATTTCAGGACAAGACGTCATTTTTACTAAAAAGTATTAATGATAGTAATAAAAACGGAAATATTTAAAAATTCAATACATTTAGCCTGAAAACACAAGTTTCCATGATTGTAAAGGTCTAACAAGTTGCATCTACTAAACAAGGCGCAACACAGCCAACAAAATATTTTCGGCAGACCACCTAAAATTTCAGTAAAGAATAGTCATTTTAATACCTTTGCCCGAGTAATCAACTGATCTTGCGCAGCTTTGACATTTTCTGGCTTTCCTTCCCACACTTTGAGAACAGACGCTTGAAGCGCACGACCGTAGCTGAAGCTAAGCGCCCACGGCATTTTGCTGCCGAGTTTTCCGCGCAATTTGTTCATCGCATCCAAATTCACAGTTGCATCTTCTTCTGATTGTCCACCAGACAAGAAAACGATACCTGTAACACAAAAGACAAACGCATGACAATAATTAAAAAACTGAGCCGGTAAATTATGTCTTCAACAGCAAAATGACAAAAATTTATTCAAAACTACATTTTTAAGTTAACTCTTTATACCCAGGTTACATGTGAGATAAATTAGAAACCATTTGTGATACAACTATCCGCATTCGGACTTACGCATCTAAGACCGTAAGGATGGTGCTATACTTTTGAAGACGTCCGGCACCGGCCGGCACCATGCTGCAATGCACGTGTATAAATATGCCATTCTCAAAAATTTTCCGGTAAACTAAGTAATAATATCTAATGTTTAAGTGCACTATTAACAAAATTATTGCGACAAGAGCATCAACCTAATCTCAAACCAATGATTTACCCGGAACAGCTGGCGGTACAGTGCGTTGAAGAGCGACCACTGTGCATGTTGCAACATCAGCTGGTGTGTATTTGGTTGGACACGAGTGTCCAGCGGTGACCATGTTTGGTTTTAGCAACGATCCTTCCAAGAAAATGTGATGATCATTCAATGCTTTGTACTGGTATCCCAGCATGGTTTCGGTGACTTTTTTCGTTCGCGCAATGTCGTGCTCGCCGTCAGGAAGAACTTCAGGCTCAACAATTGGTACCAGACCGTTCTAAAGGATTTAATAATTTGAAATCAAATTAAAAAGTATCAAATAATTCGAATGAACTCAATAACGAAGTATTACACAATTTACAACGAATTACGTTTCATTTCGGCATTTAGAAAATATAAAAGCAGGTAATACGCACTGCTAAGCATGGATTTTAATATGCTTCAAAATTCAAGTGCGTTTTTTGAAGCAAATGTGTTTTAACAAATGATTCTTAACTTCAACTTTTTCGAGTTCTTTACCGTGGAACGCCATAACGTAAGTCTAGTGCCCAAAGCTGGTCCATAAAAACTCGTTCCTTTTAAATATCGTACCATCACTACTAACTAAACGCGTGGCTTAAAAGGCTGGACTAAGCTCAAATGTCCGAATGTGAACACTATGCGCCACAAGTGGTACACACAACATAAATTCCAACATATAAAAAATAAAGACCAGGTGCAATTAAACAAATTACAACGGTACAACCACTTCAATCTCTTCGGCCTACAAATCCAACATAAAAACTACATTCACATGTGTACGTTTTGTAGCTAGAACTCTCCGCTTCAATTTGCAACAGCAGGTTTTTGCATCTACAACTAGCACGTGGAAGTTATTGCAGCGAGAATTGGCATCTGCAAGTTCTATCAATAGGTTTGTAAACAAAACTAGCAGCGGCAAGTTCTCGCAGCAAAAACTTACACGTTCAAATTTCTGCTGCAAATTCTTTCTGTTAAAAGTTTGCAAGTACAAATTGCATGCAGCTGCGAGTTATCGCAGCAGAAAGTAGCACACGTGAATGGGGCTTTAGCATTTCAATATTTCTAAATCTGATGGTAACCTCTACACAAATTGGCTTCGCTTACTTGTTGACAGATGCTTGCATACCGCGCGAGCACATTTGCAACTTCCATCATTGCCAAATGAGATGGAGTATGCGACGAAACCTTGATAACACAACGCCACTTTGCAAATCGACATCCGTCTTTGTAATATTGCGCACAGCGTGCGTTCAAGTCATCCAAACCTACAACACAAACAAGCAACGTAGTAATAAATAGGGTGAAATTTAACAACCGCCCAAATTTATCAATCATAAAAAGTTGCAATATCCAACGAAATTATTAAACTCTATGCAGATGTTATTGCGCATCGTTAGCGTACTCATTATGATATTACAAAAAAAGAATGAATATATATTATAATTAATTCTAAAAGATTATCTACCACTAAGTTAGGCAGCATGCGCATATTGCTGACTTACAGTACAGAATAGATGCCCCGGAAACTGGCAACGCCCCCGGAACCCCGGGGCCACGCCGCCCCCCGGGGGGGCCACCTTTCCGGGCCAACCCAGCATAATACCTTTCTTAGCACGTTAGATTCTCGTTTCAAAAATATTAAAATCGTACGAAATTACTGTACACGGTATGTTTCTTTTCCCACGGCTTGTTGTACATACTTCACAATATATAGATTTCCCACTTTTAGCCACTATACATGTATTACGCATATCGTTGCTCTTGTTGATAGTTATTTTTACGTGTTCTAACTCGGCCCCAGTTGTTACCGGCACCTAGGTTTAGATTTCAGCAACGTCCCCGAGGCCTAGGCTTCAGCCCCGGCCTCGGTAAAAATCCTGACCCGGGCAACTTTAGTACAAACCTACAATGAAATTGGGATGCAAATGGTGTCGGGATAAAATGTGAACTGGCTTGCAGCAAAGAGCTTTGAAGCATGTATCGATTAATAGATATTTTTCGCTGGGGTGGAAAAATTGATGACAAAGGTCAATAAAAGGGCGTGGTCTGGAGTGGTGTTGTAAACTCAAGTGTGCCAAGACATCAGTTCCCTTAACATTACTGAAACCAGCTGTATTTCAATGATTTACACACCTTGCGTAGTTGATTCACCAAGAGTGCCGGCCAACGGAACAACACCCAAATCGACTTTTATTCCTGGGATGATGCCCTTGTCTTGTAACAACTGAAAATTTAACACAACTAAAAATAATACAAAATAGAAAAAATATGAAAACCAGTTTTTTCTTCACATTACAACGTTTACTGAATTGATGGAACCATACGCACTTTTTGACGAGTTTAATGCCTTCTGGAAGGGTCTGTCATCTTATCTTACGTGAATTGCGATACGCAGGTGCCGGGCTGCATCACAAACCAGCTTACAAATAAAAACTTCTTGAGTTGGTAGCGACGTATGTCGCCGTACGACTCGTATAGCGCACTATAGTGACATCGGATATTAATTTATCGGATACCAGATATTAAATTCTTTACCGGAACTCGATCTTTTCCGAATAAGCACTGTTGACGGTAATTGAGTCGAGCAAAAGTATAAGCATGTTTACTGAATTAATATTAATTGTTAAGCTGGATTTTCCATGATATTTCAGTAAATAGTAGAAATCTTAACTTTGCTTGCACGGAAAGGTTACCGCAGCAAGATGTTAAAAATGTCTATACTGGATACCGCAACCGGATATCGGTTTTTCCGGACAAAAAACCGGATATCGGTTTTTCCGGACATTAAACCGGTATCGAATATCGGTCGCACCTTAAGCGCTATCCTAATTCAGTATTTAAATGTCATAGGTAATTCCGATAAAAATTTATGTTTCATTAAGTGTTCTAAAGTATCCAAAATCAGTTAGTTCGACTCATAAAGCACAAATCCTTACAAACAGTCTGAAACAAAATTTCTTTAACAAATTTTAAATCACAGTGTAATGTTACAAATTTTCAAAATCTTAAAGAAAGTTTACTGTGCATAAAACAATGGTAATTTCGTAAGAAAACTTTCACAGTTGAACCAGCGTTTTAAAAATCCTACCAAAATCAGTCATTTTCATTAATAAAGCACCAGTGTCTGGAAACAATATAAAAATTACTCACCTTGACAAATGGAACACCATCATCAGTTTTTTGATAAACCGTTTCGTGGAACAAGATCACGCCGGAAATGTAATTGGCCAATTCTTTGTCAGCGGTGAACAGAAGCTAAAACAATTGCATACTCAATTAATCATAAAAACTAGAATACACTGCCGTTGTAGAAATGCCGGTCCACAAAAAGGTAAGGCCGGCGCCGAACTTGTCGTGCGGAGCCGTCCATCACTGCCTGTATGGACGGCGCCAGACAGCATTAAAATAATTAAAAAGTGTAGCGCAATCCTAAGGCTAACTTTTAGGAGCAAACATTTGATTCTGTTTAGATGTGGACCTGGTTAGAGACGAAAAAACGATCGCATACCTTATAAAATAGAACTATGATTCTTGAGTATTTTTCAACCCTGATAGGCATTAGAACAAAACGAGGAACATATACCTATATATGCACGAAAGTACCTGTTAATAAATACGTGAACCACTGGCGGTCTCGTTTTCAGGTAGGAATCATTTAATGTTTTTAACTAAAACTTCAGCTCTCTACAAAACGTTTCGAAGAAGGCGCCCAGCTCGCCGCCCCGATCACCCTCTATGATCTCCTCTGACGTAAAGAATTGTTATTTCCTAATGCAGGTAGATGTGTCGCAGCCCATGTCGTAAATCAACCCAATTCTAAATTAAGCTAGTCCAATGCGGAATTACGACTTGGGCTAGCTCAAGGCGGAATCATGTCTCGATAAATCTGTGCGTTTTCTGCTTGGTTACTTGACAGTCTTGATCCTGATTGATTCCAATTTGCTCAGTAAAACAAACTGTTTGGTAGCCAACAGGTGGCGATTACTTAGCCAATCAGAAAACAGCATTTGCGTCAGCTAATCGAATTTGAGTATGGCATTTGACGTCGTGGGCTAGCCCATGTCGTAATTACGCCGTGGACTACCCAATTCGGAATTGGGCTAAATTACGACTTGGGCTACAACATATGCAGATATAAGCATTGCCTGTCGGTATTTTCGTCGATTTTCTTCAGTGTTTTCAAGTCCAATTGGGCCCAAGCGTTTCGCCATGCTTCCAGTGGACTCATCAGCAGCCAGAATACCTTTGCCATTAGCAACAATAGCGTCTGCGGTCGCTTTGAGCTCCGCTTTTTTCTCTTGAGGCAAATATTCACCGTAGCTGGCCATGACTATTTGTCGCGTTCGGGATCGAAATTATATTCGAAATAAAACGTTAATCAGATGATTAGAATACGTAGAATACCCAAGAACTAAAAACGAAAACGGCGCAGTTATTACGTGGCTTGCCATTTGACATCTAATAAGACATCGAGTTTTGACACGGCTGCGCCACTGTTGGAATCAAAACCCGAAACTTCAAATTTCAGGAACAAAACAAGTCCCAATAACAAAATTTGCGTTTGAATACGGTACTATTTTAGTCTTGGTCGTTAACATGGATGAACGGTCTCGGTGTATAATTGGCTCGTCTCGGTAGCGATCTTTCAATCGAGAAAAAACTCTAAAACCACGTTTTTACTTTCAACGTTCACATATTACAGACAAGATTGTTGATTTTTGCACAAAAAATAAAATTTTAGCGCGGTTTTAGTTTAATTTTATTAGTTACCCAGCAATCGTTGCACAAACAATTTAGATAAACGCCCTAATATCAAACTTTTGACAGCTGCAGCCTCGGTCTCGATAGGCTGAACATCAATCTCGGTAACCGAGACCGCCCATCATTGATCGTTGGTGCATGAAAAGTTCAAAAATGAGTTTTCGCGCAAATTGAAAATCGGAGTTTTAAGTTAAGCTATTTAAGTCTACATAAACGAAACAGGGAAATTTGGATTATCACGCATCGAAGCAGTAAAATGAAGGCTATACCGCCCAGTATTTTGCGATTTGATTCACACTGCTAATACAGTCCGTAGGTACGAAATCCTAGCGGTTTTTAACGCATCATGATAAAGTGGGATCGGTAGCGAGAAAATATCAATTTCTATCCTTTTTCAAACAGTGTAGTATGAATTGCAAATGCTTATGCGAAATTTATTGTATGGATACCAAAATTAAAATTCTGCGCAAATATTTTTGCTTTGGACTCTCTTCGAGCAACACTAAAATCAAATTAAGAATACGAATACGGGTGTAACAGAAGCAATACGCACGCGAACACAGAACATAATGTATCTCCACTCCATTAAAGACACCACTTGAAACTCGGATGAGCCCAGGGGAAGCATTTGCATTATAAAACAGACAAATGTGCAAAGTTGTTCGTAAAATAATTCGAAAGTTAATACATCGACTAAACTGTATGTGCATTACCTGCATAAACGTAAAATACAAAATACATCTGCTAAGTGCTCTACTGTACAGAACCACACGTACATCTGTATAATCGGCAGCTGTTTGCCCGTTTACCACTTATCAAGTTTGCTATGCTATATGCGATGCAAGATCAATTTAATGTCCTCTGTAGTCTCAGTTTGCTAGCTACTACCGCGAAAGGAAAGAAAAACAACGTTGTTTTGACGGTTGCAAAACATAGTTTTAAAGCGAAGCTAACATTGCGTGTGGGAACATTCTGGAAACTTTGAAAAACACAACCAGTCACATTTGGAGTCTGATCGTTATTTAATGCGTAAAAAATGGCTTCCAGCTGTTCATGGATGCAGTATTCACTGGTGTACGGAGCCAGGTGAAACTTGATGGTAGAAATATAAAGCGTAACTTAATGAATACCCACTTGAGGTTTTCCCAGTGAAACTATTTGAACCGTTAACACATGTTGCAGTTGGTTTCGTTGCCCTCTAATCGCGGTTTATGAGGAACTAAAATCAATGTAGACCAGCTAAATAAATAACTTGTATATTAAAACAGTTTGAAGGATGGGAGTGTAAATATCTTGTCAAATAAAACTAATGTATCAGTGCATTCAGTACACAATAAACAGTTAATTGATACTTTTTAGAATAAGTTTTTATCTTAAATCAAACTCCACTAGAACGGTTTGTGCAGTCTTAAAATGAAAATTTTGCAATTAGAGCAACTGGAAAGCCAAATATATGTTGAATTGACTGTACTGATGTTTAGTCAAACTCTAATCGTTTTTACAACTATGTAAACATTATTTCTGTTTTGTAAAATGTTGCTTATTGATGGATTGTATGTCACTTTAAATTATCATAAACGGAAATCATTAATACATAGCTAATCCTTATGCAGCTATAGTTTGTTGTTTTCAAAAAAGTCGATGTATTGGGGCTGAGAAGTGATTGCGTCGTGCAGCCAGTACACTGGTTTAATTTAACTTTTTTACTATGAACTTTTATGTTGTTAGTTTTGATGTGAAAATCTATGGTGATTATACGAAGTCTTTTGTACTAATGCAGTACTTCTTGTGTCAGAACTGCACAGTCGGGACGACCCCTTTCCTCGAAGTACTGTGAATATGCATGATTTTCCTCGTAATTCTCCGAAACGTATTGCCACGCCGGGAATCGAACCTCGGACCTCTCGCTCGCGAGTCAAGCGCGCTACCCATTACACCACGCGGCCGATATCCTAATTTCCTCTGGTGGTATATGTGCACGAGTATGTATGTGTCTTAACATTACACACTATGCATATACACAAGCTACACCGCATATACTCACACGTTGTTTTTCACAAATGAATAGCAGTTGCTAATCTGTGACAAAACTTATTCTAATCTTAACTTAATGCTCATTCGACATGCCTTTACCGGTCATGTTAAGACAAAGAAGTGTGTAAAAATTGTAACATAATGTATACAAATTATTGTGGAATAACGTGCGACATGCGGATGTATGGAGGCAAATAATGACCTCATGTTGATGCTGTATATCGGTAAAAACACTGCTGCATATGTAGTGCCTTCATATGCAGCAGCAGTAAAACATGGAAGAACCAAGATACATGTGTATATTGTTGGGGTTCTTATAAGGCATAAAAACAAAAAACTCAGCAGTTGATTGTGCGGCGGCGTGGCTCAGTGGATAGCGCGCTGGACTGATAATCTGTCGATCGAGTTCGAAACCTCCTGGGAGCGTCCCTCATTTTCAGCTGCTGACGCTGAACTAAAAACTGTCGTACCCTAGCCTACCCAACTTATCACATAAGGTGCAGAAAAAACGTTGTTTTGACGGTTGCAAAACATAGTTTTAAAGCGAAGCTAACATTGCGTGTGGGAACATTCTGGAAACTTTGAAAAACACAACCAGTCACATTTGGAGTCTGATCGTTATTTAATGCGTAAAAAATGGCTTCCAGCTGTTCATGGATGCAGTATTCACTGGTGTAGGGAGCCAGGTGAAACTTGATGGTAGAAATATAAAGCGTAACTTAATGAATACCCACTTGAGGTTTTCCCAGTGAAACTATTTGAACCGTTAACACATGTTGCAGTTGGTTTCGTTGCCCTCTAATCGCGGTTTATGAGGAACTAAAATCAATGTAGACCAGCTAAATAAATAACTTGTATAATAAAACAGTTTGAAGGATGGGAGTGTAAATATCTTGTCAAATAAAACTAATGTATCAGTGCATTCAGTACACAATAAACAGTTAATTGATACTTTTTAGAATAAGTTTTTATCTTAAGTCAAACTCCACTAGAACGGTTTGTGCTGTCTTAAAATGAAAATTTTGCAATTAGAGCAACTGGAAAGCCAAATATATGTTGAATTGACTGCACTGATGTTTAGTCAAATTCTAATCGTTTTTACAACTATGTAAACATTATTTCTGTTTTGTAAAATGTTGCTTATTGATGGATTGTATGTCACTTTAAATTATCATAAACGGAAATCATTAATACATAGCTATTGCTTATGCAGCTATAGTTTGTTGTTTTCAAAAAAGTCGGTGTATTGGGGCTGAGAAGTGATTGCGTCGTGCAGCCAGTGCACTGGTTTAATTTAACTTTTTTACTATGAACTTTTATGTTGTTAGTTTTGATGTCGGGAATCGAACCTCGGACCTCTCGCTCGCGAGTCAAGCGCGCTACCCATTACACCACGCGGCCGATATCCTAATTTCCTCTGGTGGTATATGTGCACGAGTATGTATGTGTCTTAACATTACACGCTCTGTACATACACAAACTACAACGCATATACTCACATTCCCCCTTCTTAGGCGGTCGCCCCGGACCGCGAATCCAAACTTCTCCGAATCCATGAGCCTGCAATTTGCTGCGCCCATCTCGGTGGGACCTCCATGTCAGAACTGCACCGTCGGGACGACCCCTTCCTCCGAAGTACTGCGATTATACGTGGTTTTACCCTAAGTTTTCCGAAACAAATGGCCACGCCGGGAATCGAACCTCGGACCTCTCGCTCGCGAGTCAAGCGCGCTACCCACTACACCACGCAGCCGATATCCGAATTTCCTCTAGTGGTATATGTGCACGAGTATGTATGTGTCTTAACATTACACACTATGCATATACACAAGCTACACCGCATATACTCACACGTTGTTTTTCACAAATGAATAGCAGTTGCTAATTTGTGACAAAACTTATTCTAATCTTAACTTAATGCTCATTCGACATGCCTTTACCGGTCATGTTAAGACAAAGAAGTGCGTAAAAATTGTAACATAATGTATACAAATTATTGTGGAATAACGTGCGACATGCGGATGTATGGAGGCAAATAATGACCTCATGTTGATGCTGTATATCGGTAAAAACACTGCTGCATATGTAGTGCCTTCATATGCAGCAGCAGTAAAACATGGAAGAACCAAGATACATCTGTATATTGTTGGGGTTCTTATAAGGCATAAAAACAAAAAACTCAGCAGTTGATTGTGCGGCGGCGTGGCTCAGTGGATAGCGCGCTGGACTGATAATCTGTCGATCGAGTTCGAAACCTCCTGGGAGCGTCCCTCATTTTCAGCTGCTGACGCTGAACTAAAAACTGTCGTACCCTAGCCTACCCAACTTATCACATAAGGTGCGTATCAAATCCTACTACAATACTTGTAATGATTCTGCATGTCGTGTTTAATTTTTTGTTTATAACTGTAAGTTCTAATTTTAGGATTACTGACTTGTTAATATAAACGCTGACGTAATCATTCTGTAATCATGGCTATGGATTTTCAGGTAAGACATTTTATTTTTGCCATATAATGGTTGCTCAATCAGTAACCATCTCGTGCTCCTGTAAGGAACAAGCTACGTTGTGTTTAAAAACAGAAACGACAAGTTTGTTCCTCTAAATGGTTATGCTAAACAAGCTTGCATTGTCATTCGTCGCAGTAAAATATGCCGTTGTTCTGTGACGCAGAGTGTATAGCGCAACACGTGTAGCCTGCAGGCTTAAAATTTATATATATGGACTGCTTTCAGCATCGGGCCGGTGGCAAAACCGGCAGTGGTGGCGTCGCGTCTTGGTCAGATGCAAATCGTGACAGACGTGAACGGTTACGGCAGCTGGCCTTAGAAACTATCGATCTCAATAAGGTTTGTTTTACACAAGGGCGTAACCGGGAGGGTTCACGGTTCAGACCTCTTGGAATTCTTGTATATAAAGGGGTATTAAGATAGTTTTTCAGCTTATAGAACAAGAATCCCCGTGTGGAATTTTTATACAACGTAAATTGCCAACTTACTAAAAAATTCATGAAGACGGTTAGCTTACCAGATGTTTTACTCTGTACGACATTAAATTTCGTTAGTGTGTTTTCAATATGTACTGAACTTAAGTGCACTTTTGGAAATGATAAATTGGTTAAGTAACTGTTTGCGGGTATTTAAGTGTAAAATCGTACTTAGGTCGGGTTTCAGAAATCCGGTTATTATCAAGTAAAAGTACCAATTTGTTTTTAGGATCCTTATTTTATGAAAAATCATCTCGGAGGTTACGAGTGTAAGCTTTGCCTGACGTTGCATAACAATGAGGTACGTATGTTTGTCGTGGTTGTTTATAACGATATTTGCTATCTTCTTAGTCATGATTGTATGCCTTGCTTGCCTCAATTGTTTCTGAATGGTGTATGGTGTCCTTATAAGTTAAAAGTTTATAGACTTTTGTGGTTTTGCTCGGCTTTGCTTGATTTTAAATTATTATTATGTCGGTATACGCTGAAAATGTTGTTCCTATAAGAACAGGCTTAGTCATATTGACCTGTTGAGATCGACTTAGTTGTCATAATTGAATGCCAGATTGTATTGGAAAGTTTAAGTGGGGTCATTGTGTTGTATTGCCATTTAGGAATGTGGTCCTGCGCGGCAGTTTTTATACGGTTTCGGAAGGTGTCGTTGCTCGAAAATGTCACAGAACAGTCTAAATTAATTTTCTGAACACTACTTATTTCAATGTGTGTTTCAGGGTAGTTATTTGGCGCATACACAAGGCAAAAAGCACCAAGCTAACCTGTAAGTTGCATTAAATTAGTGTTTTTCATTTATGCAGCGTTATATTGTTAACGTTTATATTAGTTTTAATATTTTCTGTTAAACTAAAAATTCATATTCAAAGAGCTGTGCATTCGATAATTTTAATTTTTGATGTCAAAGACAGATAATTACAATTGTGTATGCCCTTGTTTAGACTGTAGTCTCTTTAGCAAACTTTTGGTTACCGGATAATGTGAATGAAACTGTTCACTGGTTTTAGCGGCCGACGAGCGGCGAAAGAAGCTAAAGAAGCACCGACACAGCCTGCACCAGAAAGACCTCGCGTCGATATTAAAAAATTTGTCAAAATTGGTCGACCTGGCTACAAAGGTATGCATTGCAGGCACATTACGAGCGGTGGGTCGGCTCTTGTACAGCTTCGGTGTGACAGACCATTTTATTCATCTTGATTCAAGAGTTACAATCGCAGTCACCTTATGGCTTTAGTTTCAAAAATGCAAAATTGTCTGTTAGTTTACAAATGGAACTCATTAATTATATACGAATTCTACTATTTCGGTTACTAAACACAACGCTAATTAAAGGGAAAGAGTACATCGTTTTCTAGTAGAAAATTTCTAAAGTTTTTGAGCAGCGGCTAGCGACTCTCAAATTTTCGTAGCTACGTCATCTTAGCGCTGATATAACTAGCAATTTACGCGAACTTCTCCACAATATCCTATTGCGGTGTTTTGGTATAACTCTCTATTATATGTTCTAGTCTGACTCATGATCATTTTCAGTAACAAAGCAACGTGATCCGGAATCTGGACAGCAAAGCTTGCTGTTTCAAATTGATTATCCTGAAATTGCGGACGGCGTTCAACCGAAGCATCGTTTTATGTCGGCTTACGAACAAAAAATTGAGCCGCCAGATAAGCGTTGGCAGTATTTGTTGTTCGCTGCCGAACCGTATGAAACTATTGCGTTTAAAGTGAGTCAAGGTGGAGAAGTTGGGTGGTTGCCTCAACTATGGGCATATTAACTAGTACACATTAAAACCTATAGTTAAGGATATGAAATGAATCAAGACTCTGTGCGGGATTGTTAACTTTTTTCGAGAATTGAAAAAGGTTGTGTTGACTAAAATTGAACAGTGCGGCACTGCAGGGTGCAACCGGAATTCCGATTCCGATTAGAATTCCGACTCAAAACGAGTTCCGATTCCGATTGCACAATCAATCGGAATCGGAATTTTGAAATTTTAATTTTAATCATATACACTTGTTGTGTTACGTTGCGTAAAAATTCTGTATTATTTATCTATTAAATTGTTTTCGGTGAGTAAATGATTGTAGTTTTGCTTTACGGAACCAAAATCATCATCAATTTGCAGATTTCCAATAGGAACTTAATTTTGTATGAACAAGAACATGAACAGGAATTGACTTTTTTGCAGGAAGAGGAACAGGAACCAGAATTCGAAATAATTTTCATTACCGAATTACTGTTGCACGTTTTAGAAAAAAGCCAAAAGCGGTTTAAATGATTTTTTACTATTTTATCATCAAGTGTTGCGGAAACGCAACAGAAACAGTTTATTAAAAAATTGACGTAATTGGAAAAACACTCACGTCGAAAAAACAATTTTTAAAGACAAAGCTTCCAATGTTTAAATGGTCAGGCATGATTTGCCACAAAACCGTAAAAATTCCGGTTCGTGTATCTTTGAATTCAGGAACAAAAACAGGAATATGATTTTTTTGCATTCCAATTACAATTCCGGCATAAATTTGCTGCTCCGATTGCGGTATAATCCAGTTCTGCACGCTGTGGCTCTGGGTAGGTTTTTGAGCTGTTCAAATTTGTAGTGACAATTTTGTGCCGTCATAATTATGTTTGAATAGATCGCGGTCTGGAAGTACAAAAACCGTAAGAGTTAGACAGTTGAATTTAACATTATGGACTAACTTATCAAAGTTTTAGACTGTATATGACGCTTGCCTGTTACACGTTTTAACCATATTTTTCCGTAAAAGGAATGCAGATTTTGTAATTTGTTTAGTTGTATTGTGATTAATTTTTCGCAAATTGGACTTGTTTTGATTTGCATATAATAGTAGCAATTACTTTCGGTTTATTTTATGCGATTGTTTCTGAAATTATGCGTTACAGGTGCCCAGTCGTGAAGTTGACAAAGGCGATGGCAAATTTTGGACACTTTACAATAAAGATACGAAACAGGTGTGTGCCGTCATATTATCGGTTTGTAACAAGTGGTACATGCCGGGTTTATCGTTCTATCCAGTATGGAATTGATCAAATGGCGTACTTTGTTCCAAAGCATATACGTGCATGCTCTTTTGGTTCAAAAATAAGTATAAAATTAGTGTTAACGGATACTGACAGACATGATTCTGTTTTTACAACATTTGGTCAAAGTTACTTTTAGTGACAAGCCGTCGCCTAAGCCTCAGCGTAATGTTGAGACTATGTCTAACGGCTACTCGATTTCAGAAGGACGGGAAGCGGAACAATGTCAAATGTAAATAGCCCCAAAATTCATTACTCCGAGCGTATTATTTTGGAAACGTAATGTTTTTATCTTTCAGTTCTTTTTGCAATTTGCATTCCGTATCGTTGATATTCATCCAACTGATGCTAGCGGTAGCTCAGACGATAACGCAACCACGAAACCGGGCTCGATACCTCGCGCCTTGCCACCACCTCCAGGACCAGGTGGTTCAATGAGACCGCCTGCAGCCGGTATGGCTCCACGACCACCAGCCCCTCCTGGTATAGACGGCCCGCGACGAGCACCGCCCCCACCGCCAGGGACGTATCCGCCACATGGAGCCATACCGAGGCCGGCTGGGCAGTTTGGTGGACCTCAAGCTGCTGGATTAGGGCCGCCACGCCCGCCCGGTCCGGTGCCTCCACCACCTCCGCCTCCATCAAGCGGCGGCGGTGGTCCGCAACGGCCTGGTGGGATGGTTTCTCTGCCGCCGCCACCCCCGCCTTCTGGCGGATCTAACCAGCTAGGTGGCGGCCTTCCACCTACAAGTAGAGGTATAGCCGGTCCTTTTCCTCCTCCGCCTCCGACGTCTGGGATTCGACCTGGCGCACCGGCTAGGAATAGTGGTGGTGGAGCTCAGAATCGGTATTAGTTGGGAAAATGACGAATGCTACTTTTATTATATTCATGTTTCTTGAAAGTTTTTGAGGAGATGGGTAGTTTTCTTGGGACATCTAAGTATTATGCTAGAGATAATTTATACTCAAATACGTGTAACAAACTTTTATCAGTTGTGATATGTTTTCACGCTCACAAACTCATGTAGTTGCGGATCTCAATATTAGCTCATAAATAGAACAAATCAAATCTAAAACATGTGCAGAAACTCGGAAAGTTGACATTGCAGATGCGAACGTCATAACATCAATCCACAACTGTAAATTGGTGTTACACACATTTGAAAATAATTTCATAGGTAATTAAATTATGATTGAATTGGATTGTAGCCTAATACGAATACTGTTTTATTACAGGAAATAGGAGTATTCAAAGTAGAATTTCGTTTTACAGGGATTGAAAATAATAAAGCAGATACGGAGTCGACCAAAGTATTTTGCTTAGCCTATCAACTGAAAGGCAAGCCGGCCAATGTAAACAACAGGGCGCGGAACAGAATTGTAAGCATATTCCTAAGCCTAAGCGTACGAATGAGCATATGCCTAAGCCAAGCAAAAAAATATAGTCTAAAGTTACGCTTACTCTATTGCAGCCCCACAGAAACACGTTCCGCCCCTGATCTTTACATGGGCCGGCACGCGAAAGCTTCAGTGTACCGGTCTCTAAGTTCCCGGACTTCTCATTGGGATTCTCCTGTAATTAAGACGGGTCTATACCTGTATATTGTAGTTGTTGTTGTAATAAATGAAGTACAACTTTGTCCCTTCCAAGGCGGATATTGCATAAGGTACCTGTGAGAAATCTAGTTTCGGGTTCACAGCGGTGACGCAGGAAGTTTATTTTATACTTATTTGATTTTCGATCCAAGAGGAACATTCGTTATTTTGCATCTGAAATTTGTAGCAATCTTATGATTCGGAAGAACAAAACTACAAACTGAAATATAAAAAATGGGACTAACACTAGCCTAAGCGTATTCCTAAGCGTAAGCGTTGCAAAAATGAGTTCCAAGCCTAATCCTAAGTAAAAAATGTAATGTAGAATCTAAATCTACTCTTTTAAGACCCAGTAAAAACCTGGGCGGTCCTTAATGTAACATGGGCCAAAAATGGTATAAACGTAAATCAAGATTCATGAACACATACTCGTAAGTGAATCAAAATCAAGTAGTTTAAATAATTTGAGGTCTGTGAAATGTGAAAGTTACCAATTTCGTAAATCTTGGGAGTAAAAACGCAAAAAATACTTCTGATCAAATCACAATGTTTGAATTTTAATCAGAGTTTAATACGTGGTTTCCGTTATAATTGGGACAAGTCGGGCACGCATTTTATGTTTACGCTTTGGTCCATGTTAGCCTCGCTGCCTTCCAAAATTTCCATCATCAGTTCACAAATATTCGAGGTATGGTCTGAGATTTCGGTTATGGTCTGAAGTGGGATTTCGGGATATTACCGGAGCGTGGATTTTGAAGTTTCGAGGTATGTTCGAAGGTGTGAGTTTGAGCCTATGCCTTAGCCTGCAACCTAAGCTTGAGCCTGAACGTTAGCTTAAGATTCAGCCAGGGTTATTTAAGATCTAATCTATAAGCCAATGCGTATTCCCTAAGTTTTAGCCTTAGGTAAAGCCTACTGTAGTAACCGGAATAATGGGGGGTTCTCATTTTGAGTGCCAATGGCTAAAAATCCGTATCCCGAATAAGAGTCCGTAAAGCGGATAGAGTCCCTAAACCCTGATTAGAGTCCATAAATGTCAATTATCCCTAACTGTATCGCATAAATGACTCCAGGACCAAATAGGTAAAATTGAGTTCGAAACTTTATAGCGTGATTCAGTTTTGAAGGTATATACATTCCGAAGTATAACCTTGCATATATCGCCCAAGCTGTTGATACAAGACAAATAAAGGTTTAATTCAACGGATAGTTGTAATACCGGATATATATCAGTAACGAAGGGCGGGTTAAAAGATAAATAACAGTTCACAACCGAATACCAGGAAACACTCTGGAAAGGCCAAATAAATATCAGTCCCCGTCTCTTTTCGGGTCACTACAGTATGTCGTTTAAGGTTTAACCAATGCTTAAACCAAAGCCTACTCCTAAAGCCTAAGCCTGAACCTATTAAGCCCAGGCCCTAAGCCTAGAATTTAGCCCAAGTAGTGATTTATAATTGTTCGACAATGAGAATTGATTAACAGTTTGACCATTTTGTTTTCACTGCTTTTTTAAATATTTAAAACTCGGTTTTATATCTATGGAAAATGTTACTAAAGCCTGTTGAATTGCTGCTCTTGACTTGCTTAAACATCGACTTGCTGTATGGAAATGAAGAGCCATTGAAAATCGCGTGGTTACCGCATTTATCGTTTTTAAAGTGCGAGTTTGGCTAAAAACTCTGGTTTATTTTTTGTATGTCCAGTATTGTTTAGAAAATTGTTTCAAAGTGGAACGAAGCTGTTCCAACTATTGGCTCATGTAAAGATCAGGAGTGGAACGGTGTTCTGTGAGACTCGAAAAGAGTAACCTTAAGCTTTAGAGTAATTTTGTTGCTTGGCTTAGGCTTAGGAATATGCTTACTGTTTTAGACTTAGGCTTAGGTTTAGGCTTAGGAATATGCTTATAAAACTGTTGGCCAATGTTACTTGAAGGGGCGTAGCAGTAGATTAAGCGTATTCCTAAGCCTAAGCCTAAGCGTTGCAAAAATTAGTTCCTAAGCCTTACCCTAAGCAAAAAGAATCTAAACCTACTCTTTTATAGAACCACCAAAAACCCGAACGCCATTTAAAATAAAATGGGCTAAACTGTTCCGCCCCTGCTCTTTACATTGGCTCCACTATTTAATGGTTTCAAGTCCGCGGCGAGTACGAAAAATAAACTCTGCCACCGAAAATATTAAAATTGTTTCAGATTGAAAAAGCAAAGCCCGTTGAAGTTCGCCAGGGCTGAGGTATACAGTATGAATTTTGAGCTCTTGTATACTTTCCACAAACATCTATAAGGGCACGACATAGGGTTGCGCTATTCTCGACGTCCGGCGCCGTCCGTCACCGTACGGCGCCGTCCGTCAGCGTGCGTCACCCGTACGGCGCCGTCCGTCACCGTGCGTCACCCGTACGGCGCCGTCCGTCACCGTGCGTCACCCGTACGGCGCCGTCCGTCACCGTGCGTCACCCGTACGGCGCCGTCCGTCACCGTGCGTCACCCGTACGGCGCCGTCCGTCACCGTGCGTCACCCGTACGGTGCCGTCCGTCACCGTGCGTCACCCGTACGGCGCCGTCCGTCACCGTGCGTCACCCGTACGGCACCGTGCGTCACCCGTACGGCGCCGTCCGTCACTGTGCGTCACCCGTACGGCGCTCTCCGTCACCGTGCGTCACCCGTCCGTCACCGTGCGCCACCCGTATGACGCCGTCCGTCACCGTGCGTCCCCCCGCCCCCCCCCCCCCCCCCCCCCCCCCCCCCCCCCCCCCCCCCCCCCCCCCCCCCCCCCCCCCCCCCCCCCCCCCCCCCCCCCCCCCCCCCCCCCCCCCCCCCCCCCCCCCCCGCCCCCCCCCCCACCCCCCCCCCACCCCCACCCCCCCCCCCCCCCCCCCCCCCCCCCCCCCCCCCTCCCCCCCCCCCCCCCCCCCCCCCCCCCCCCCCCCCCCCCCCCCCCCCCCCCCCCCCCCCCCCCCCCCCCCCCCCCCCCCCCCCCCCCCCCCCCCCCCCCCCCCCCCCCCCCCCCCCCCCCCCCCCCCCCCCCCCCCCCACCCGTACGGCACCGTGCGTCACCCGTACGGCGCCGTCTGTCACCGTGCGCCACCCGTACGGCGCTCTCCGTCACCGTGCGTCACCCGTACAGCGCCGTGTGTCACCCGTACGGCGCCGTCCGTAACCGTGCGTCACCCGTACGGCGCCGTCCGTCAGCGTGCGTCACCCGTACGGCGCCGTCCGTCACCGTGCGTCACCCGTACGGCGCCGTCCGTCACCGTGCGTCACCCGTACGGCGCCGTCCGTCACCGTGCGTCACCCGTACGGCGCCGTCCGTCACCGTGCGTCACCCGTACGGCGCCGTCCGTCACCGTGCGTCACCCGTACGGCGCCGTCCGTCACCGTGTGTCACCCGTACGGCGCCGTCCGTCACCGCGCGTCACCCCTACGGCGCCGTCCGTCACCGTGCGTCACCCGTACGGCGCCCTCCGTCACCGTGCGTCACCCGTACGGCGCCGTGTGTCACCCGTACGGCGCCGTCCGTCACCGTGCGTCACCCGTACGGCGCCGTCCGTCACCGTGCGTCACCCGTACGGCGCCGTCCGTCACCGTGCGTCACCCGTCCGTCACCGTGCGTCACCCGTACGGCGCCGTCCGTCACCGTGCGTCACCCGTACGGCGCCGTCCGTCACCGTGCGTCATTCGTACGGCGCCGTCCGTCACCGTGTGTCACCCGTACGGCGCCGTCCGTCACCGTGCGTCACCCGTACGGCGCCGTCCGTCACCGTGCGTCACCCGTACGGCGCCGTCCGTCACCGTGCGTCACCCGTACGGCACCGTGCGTCACCCGTACGGCGCCGTCCGTCACTGTGCGTCACCCGTACGGCGCCGTCCGTCACCGTGCGTCACCCGTACGCGCCGTCCGTCACCGTGCGTCACCCGTACGCGCCCACCCGTACGGCGCCGTCTGTCACCGTGCGCCACCCGTACGGCGCTCTCCGTCACCGTGCGTCACCCGTCCGTCACCGTGCGCCACCCGTACGACGCCGTCTGTCACCGTGCGCCACCCGTACGGCGCTCTCCGTCACCGTGCGTCACCCGTACGGCGCCGTCCGTCACCCGTACGGCGCCGACCGTCACCGTGCGTCACCCGTACGGCGCCATCCGTCACCGTGCGTCACCCGTACGGCGCCGTGTGTCGCCCGTCGTGCCGTCCGTAACCGTGCGTCACCCGTACGGCGCCGTCCGTCAGCGTGCGTCACCCGTACGGCGCCGTCCGTCACCGTGCGTCACCCGTACGGCGCCGTCCGTCACCGTGCGTCACCCGTACGGCGCCGTCCGTCACCGTGTGTCACCCGTACGGCGCCGTGCGTCACCCGTACGGCGCCGTGCGTCACCCGTACGGCGCCGTCCGTCACCGTGCGTCACCCGTACGGCACCGTGCGTCACCCGTACGGCGCCGTTCGTCACTGTGCGTCACCCGTACGGCGCCGTCTGTCACCGTGCGTCACCCGTACGCGCCGTCCGTCACCGTGCGTCACCCGTACGGCGCCGTCCGTCACCGTGCGTCACCCGTGCGGCGCCGTCCGTCACCGTGCGTCACCCATACGGCGCCGTCCGTCACCGTGCGTCACCCGTACGGTGCCGTCCGTCACCGTGCGTCACCCGTACGGCGCCGTCCGTCAGCGTGCGTCACTCGTACGGCACCGTCCGTTACCATGCGTCACACGTACGGCGCCGTCCGTCACCGTGCGTCACCCGTACGGCGCCGTCCGTCACCGTGCGTCACCCGTACGGCGCCGTCCGTCACCGTGCGTCACCCGTACGGCGCCGTCCGTCACCGTGCGTCACCCGTACGGCGCCGTCCGTCCCCGTGCGTCACCCCTACGGAGCCGTCCGGCACCGTGCGTCACCCGTCCGGCGCCGTCCGTCACCGTGCGGCACCCGGGCGGCACGGTGCGTCACCCGTACGGCGCCGTCCGTCACTGTGCGTCACCCGTACGGCGCTCTCCGTCACCGTGCGTCACCCGTCCGTCACGGTGCGCCACCCGTATGACGCCGTCCGTCACCGTGCGTCACCCGTACGGCACCGTGCGTCACCCGTACGCCGCCGTCTGTCACCGTGCGTCCCCCGTACGGCGCTCTCCGTCACCGTGCGTCACCCGTACGGCGCCGTGTGTCACCCGTACGGCGCCGTCCGTAACCGTGCGTCACCGTACGGCGCCGTCCGTCACCGTGCGTCACCCGTACGGCGCCGTCCGTCACCGTGCGTCACCCGTACGGCGCCGGCCGTCACCGTGCGTCCCCCGGCCGGCGCCGTCCGTCTCCGTGCGTCGGCCGTGCGGCGCCGTCCGTCACCGTGTGTCACCCGTACGGCGCCGTCCGTCACCGCGCGTCACCCGTACGGCGCCATCCGTCACCGTGCGTCACTCGTACGGCGCCGTGTGTCACCCGTACGGCGCCGTCCGTCACCGTGCGTCACCCGTACGGCGCCGTCAGTCACCGTGCGTCACCCGTACGGCGCCGTCCGTCACCGTGCGTCACCCGTACGGCGCCGTCCGTCACCGTGCGTCACCCGTACGGCGCCGTCCGTCACCGTGCGTCACCCGTACGGCGCCGTCCGTCACCGTGCGTCACCCGTACGGCGCCGTCCGTCACCGTGCGTCACCCGTACGGCGCCGTCCGTCACTGTGCGTCACCCGCACGGCGCCGTCCGTCACCGTGCGCCACCCGTACGCGCCCACCCGTACGGCGCCGTCCGTCACCGTGCGTCACCCGTACGGCGCCGTCCGTCACCGTGCGTCACCCGTACGGCGCCGTCCGTCACCGTGCGTCACCCGTACGGCGCCGTCCGTCACCGTGCGTCACCCGTACGGCGCCGTCCGTCACCGTGCGTCACCCGTACGCGCCCACCCGTACGGCGCCGTCCGTCACCGTGCGTCACCCGTACGGCGCCGTCCGTCACCGTGCGTCACCCGTACGCGCCCACCCGTACGGCGCCGTCTGTCACCGTGCGCCACCCGTACGACGCCGTCTGTCACCGTGCGCCACCCGTACGGCGCCGTCCGTCACCGTGCGTCACCCGTACGGCGCCGTCCGTCACCGTGCGTCACCCGTACGGCGCCGTCCGTCACCGCGCGTCACCCGTACGGCGCCGTCCGTCACCCGTACGGCGCCTTCCGTCACCGCGTGTCACCCGTACGGCGCCGTCCGTCACCGTGCGTCACCCGTACGCGCCGTCCGTCACCGTGCGTCACCCGTACGCGCCCACCCGTACGGCGCCGTCTGTCACCGTGCGCCACCCGTACGGCGCTCTCCGTCACCGTGCGTCACCCGTCCGTCACCGTGCGCCACCCGTACGACGCCGTCTGTCACCGTGCGCCACCCGTACGGCGCCGACCGTCACCGTGCGTCACCCGTACGGCGCCATCCGTCACCGTGCGTCACCCGTACGGCGCCGTGTGTCACCCGTCGTGCCGTCCGTAACCGTGCGTCACCCGTACGGCGCCGTCCGTCAGCGTGCGTCACCCGTACGGCGCCGTCCGTCACCGTGCGTCACCGGTACGGCGCCGACCGACACCGAGTGTCACCCGTACGGCGCCGTCCGACACCTAGAGTCACCCGTACGGCGCAGTCCGTCACCGTGTGTCACCCGTACGGCGCCGTCCGTCACCGTGCGTCACCCGTACGGCGCCGTCCGTCACCGTGCGTCACCCGTACGGCGCCGTCCGTCACCGTGCGTCACCCGTACGGCGCCGTCCGTCACCGTGCGTCACCCGTACGGCGCCGTCCGTCACCGTGCGTCAACCGTACGGCGCCGTCCGTCACCGTGTGTCACCCGTACGGCGCCGTCCGTCACCGTGCGTCACCCGTACGGCGCCGTCCGTCACCGTGCGTCACCCGTACGGCGCCGTCCGTCACCGTGCGTCACCCGTACGGCACCGTGCGTCACCCGTACGGCGCCGTCCGTCACCGTGCGTCACCCGTACGGCGCCGTCCGTCACCGTGCGTCACCCGTACGCGCCGTCCGTCACCGTGCGTCACCCGTACGGCGCCGTCTGTCACCGTGCGCCACCCGTACGGCGCTCTCCGTCACCGTGCGTCACCCGTCCGTCACCGTGCGCCACCCGTACCACGCCGTCTGTCACCGTGCGCCACCCGTACGGCGCCGTGTGTCACCCGTCGTGCCGTCCGTAACCGTGCGTCACCCGTACGGCGCCGTCCGTCAGCGTGCGTCACCCATACGGCGCCGTCCGTCACCGTGCGTCACCCGGACGGCGCCGTCCGTCACCGTGCGTAACCCGTACGGCGCCGTCCGTCACCGTGCGTCACCCGTACGGCGCCGTCCGTCACCGTGTGTCACCCGTACGGCGCCGTCCGTCACCGTGCGTTACCCGTACGGCGCCGTGCGTCACCCGTACGGCGCCGTCCGTCACCATGCGTCACCCGTACGGCGCCGTCCGTCACTGTGCGTCACCCGTACGGCGCCGTCTGTCACCGTGCGTCACCCGTACGCGCCGTCCGTCACCGTGCGTCACCCGTACGCGCCGTCCGTCACCGTGCGTCACCCGTGCGGCGCCGTCCGTCACCGTGCGTCACCCGTACGGCGCCGTCCGTCACCGTGCGTCACCCGTACGGCGCCGTCCGTCACCGTGCGTCACCCGTACGGCGCCGTCCGTCACTGTGCGTCACCCATACGGCGCCGTCCGTCACCGTGCGTCACCCGTACGGTGCCGTCCGTCACCGTGCGTCACCCGTACGGCGCCGTCCGTCAGCGTGCGTCACCCGTACGGCGCCGTCCGTCACCGTGCGTCACCCGTACGGCGCCGTCCGTCACCGTGCGTCACCCGTACGGCGCCGTCCGTCACCGTGCGTCACCCGTACGGCGCCGTCCGTCACAGTGCGTCACCCGTACGGCGCAGTCCGTCACCGTGCGTCACCCGTACGGCGCCGACCGACACCGTGCGTCACCCGTACGGACCCGACCGAAACCGTGCGTCACCCGAACGGTGCCGTCCGTCACCGGGCGTCACCCGTACCGTGCCGTCCGTCACCGTGCGTCACCCGTACGGCACCGTGCGTCACCCGTACGGCGCCGTCCGTCACTGTGCGTCACCCGTACGGCGCTCTCCGTCACCGTGCGTCACCCGTCCGTCACCGTGCGCCACCCGTATGACGCCGTCCGTCACCGTGCGTCACCCGTACGGCACCGTGCGTCACCCGTACGGCGCCGTCTGTCACCGTGCGCCACCCGTACGGCGCTCTCCGTCACCGTGCGTCACCCGTACGGCGCCGTGTGTCACCCGTACGGCGCCGTCCGTCACCGTGCGTCACCCGTACGGCGCCGTCCGTCAGCGTGCGTCACCCGTACGGCGCCGTCCGTCAGCGTGCGTCACCCGTACGGCGCCGTCCGTCACCGTGCGTCACCAGTACGGCGCCGTTCGTCACCGTGCGTCACCCGTACGGCGCCGTCCTTCACCGTGCGTCACCTGTACGGCGCCGACCGTAACCGTGCGTCAGCCGTACGGCGCCGTCCGTCACCGTGCGCCACCCGTACGGCGCCGTCCGTCACCGCGCGTCACCCGTACGGCGCCATCCGTCACCGTGCGTCACTCGTACGGCGCCGTGTGTCACCCGTACGGCGCCGTCCGTCACCGTGCGTCAGCAGTACGGCGCCGTCCTTCACCGTGCGTCACCTGTACGGCGCCGACCGTCACCGTGCGTCAGCCGTACGGCGCCGTCCGTCACCGTGCGCCACCCGTACGGCGCCGTCCATCACCGTGCGTCGCTTGTACGGCGCCGTCCGTCACCGTGCGTCACCTGTACGACGCCGTGCGTCACCCGTACGGCGCCGTCCGTCACCGTGCGACACCCGTTCAGCGCCGTCCGTCACAGTGCGTCACCCGTACGCGCCGTCCGTCACCGTGCGTCACCCGAACGCGCCCACCCGTACGGCGCCGTCCGTCACCGTGAGTCACCCGTACGGCGCCGTCCGTCACCGTGCGTCACCCGTCCGTCACCGTGCGCCACCCGTACGACGCCGTCTGTCACCGTGCGCCACCCGTACGGCGCCGTCCGTCACCCGTACGGCGCCGTCCGTCACCGTGCGTCACCCGTACGGCGCCATCCGTCACCGTGCGTCACCCGTACGGCGCCGTGTGTCACCCGTCGTGCCGTCCGTAACCGTGCGTCACCCGTACGGCGCCGTCCGTCAGCGTGCGTCACCCGTACGGCGCCGTCCGTCACCGTGCGTCACCCATACGGCGCCGTCCGTCACCGTGCGTCACCCGTACGGCGCCGTCCGTCACCGTGCGTCACCCGTACGGCGCCGTCCGTCACCGTGTGTCACCCGTACGGCGCCGTCCGTCACCCTGCGTCCCCCCTCCGGCGCCGTCCGTCAGCGGGCGTCACCCGCACTGCGCCGTGCGTCACCCGTACGGCGCCGTCCGTCACCATGCGTCACCCGCACGGCACCGTGCGTCACCCGTACGGCGCCGTCCGTCACTGTGCGTCACCCGTACGGCGCCGTCCGTCACCGTGCGTCACCCGTACGCGCCGTCCGTCACCGTGCGTCACCCGTACGCGCCGGCCGGCACCGGGCGTCACCCGTGCGGCGCCGTCCGTCACCGTGCGTCACCCGTACGGCGCCGTCCGTCACCGTGCGTCACCCGTACGTCGCCGTCCGTCACCGTGCGTCGCCCGTACGGCGCGTCCGTTACCGTGCGTCACCCTTACGGCGCCGTCCGTCACCCGTACGGACCCGTCCGTCACCGTGCGTCACCCGTACGACGCCGTCCGTCACCGTTCATAGCATACGTTTATCGTACGTGAGTTATTTGCGTACGATACCGCACGGTGACGGACGGCACCGAACGTGAACAAAAGTATAGCGCAACCCTAAGGATTACGCTCACACTTAAACTTTAGGTAAAAGGCTTAGGCAAAGATTAAGGTTTAGGTTTAGGCTCTTTAGGAACTTAAGCGAAAAATTTTCAGTTTACTATCTGTAAGCGAAACATTTTCAGTTTATTATCTATAACCCCTTCTCACATTGAGTTGCCAATAGGCAACTCAGCGCGGTGTATATACGTTAAATAATATATACCGCACCGTGTTTAACAATTGCAACATGTATACATAGTACTAAATCACCACAAGACGTGAGAGCCCACTCGGGCTCGAGCGTCAAGCTCCTATAGCTGAGTGGCGATGGTATACGCCTCCCACTCCAGTCACTGGAGTTCGAATCCTAGCATAAAAATAGGTCTCAGGGGAAATAAAAATATTTATGTGAGAAAGGGTTAAGCCTAAAAGAATGAGTCTGCGCCGAAGTCTAAAGCATTTGCAAGAAAGTTGACAAAATATGTAGTTTGGCAGTTTAGTTTTCAGATGCTTAGATTTTTTAAGCAACAAATTTAATTCAAACGGCTTCAGGTAGGAAAACATGTATTCGGTATATCTTATCTTGATATCAGGTTTTAAATACTATCCTTTAGGCAAACCAGAGCAGGTGTCTGTCTTATACACTTTCCTCTACATTTCGGCCCATGTTAAGGGTTGTAAAGGTTTCTGGTGGGTCTCTATACAAGAGTGGGTTTAGATTCTAGATTACCTATTTTTGTTTAGGCTTAGGATTAGGAATACGCTTTTGCAACGCTTAGGCTTTAGGCTTGGATAAGTAACATTGGCCCACTTACACGTAGGCTTGACTTTTGGGAAAAAGATACCCTTCCGTACACTGCAAAAAATGGTGAGTCAAATTGACTCTCCGAAATAGGCTATACGGGACTACACAAACTGAGTCGAATTCGACCCCGCCAGCGTCAAATTCGACTCGAGTCGCACGTTTAATTCTCCCTGAGTCGAATTTGACTGTGTTTGTGTAGACCCGTAGAGCCTATTTCGGAGAGAGCCAATTTGACTCCCCATTTCTTGCAGTGTAAAGCTTGTACTTTTGTCTATGCCTATGTCTGAACTATAATTTCGGCGACAACAGCCCTGACACTTCGGCTTAGGGTTAACCTTATAGTTTTCCAGACATCAATCAATAAAGTTGTCGAGTTCTACCGAGAATTACTATCAGTCAAGAATGTTGTTAGTCGGATTGGATCAAACTCTACTGCAACAACATTTCAGTAAGACATTATTTTGTTAAAACTTTAACCCGAAGCATTTCGAAACTGCGAACAAAAATAACAGTTTTTTACCTGCACAATTTGTTTCAATTTACAACAAATAAATCTATCTGTTTAAGCTGGAATGACTCACATACGTAATTTAGGCAACTTTCCAGCATTACTTTATTTATAATATTTTCTTAGAACAGAAATGGGATTGTTTTGTGAAAAGAAAATTTGCATGCAGATTGTTGTGTATTCGCTAACTTTTGCGTATTGCGCGCATAGCTGATTAAAGTTTAAGCCGGTTAGTTGAAACAAAAACAAATTCAAATACTATATCATTACAGTGTTTTGGGCAAAATGGTTCAATTACCCAGCGGCCGTTTTAACACCTTAAGCACTTAAAATCGTTTCGGAAAAATTTCAGTTGATACCAAGAGCAGAGATATACAATATGATCGGTCGGTGCTTGTTTACTTTTTCCCGCAGTTCTAATAATGAACAATTTAATATGGGATTTGGGAGCGACAGCCACAGCCCCCAATTCACCTTGAATGAATCCCCTGAAATTGCGGGACGATCAGGGAGCTTGACCCCCCTGAGAAACTTATTAAAACAAGTTTTGCTATGTGGGGTGTATTCTCCCTTGTGTAAAAAGTTAAAAAGGGTCGATATGTTTTTCAGTCCAGTCATTTGTCGCGGGTGCATTAATTAATTCAGTGCGTAGTTGAAATTCGGTGGGGGGACTAAACAAGCACCATATTAAGACCAATAAATTTCTGCCGTTGTCATGCCGTTTGACGGCAACTCTGAAGTGGTTCATACTGTGACTTGTATTTTGTTTATTTCAGGATGTTCTGTAATGCGCATTGTGCAATTACTAAAGCTACATTTTCCGAATATGGCGTTGTAAGTATGCCTGCAGCCCTGCAAGGCCTTGAAAAGGCAGGGCCCACAGAAATAATCAGTATTTTTGAGAAACTTACGTTCCTTTCTCAAAGTTAAACATTAGTTCACCAGCAAGACCGAAACCTTGTAGGTGAAACCAAGACTGGATGATATTCACCTTGTCGAAGACTTGGCAACTACCTGGGCTGTGCATGGTACAAAATGTACCAAAACGCGTTGCATTTTTGGCCGACCCCCCTCAATTGGTAGTCACCACTTAAATACCGTAGTGAGTATAAGTTAGAGTATATATAATCGGAGCGACTTTAGCTAAAATTCAAAATATTAGCGCAATGTACCCCTTAAATAATTGTGGTCAAGCCACAAACAGGCCCATGTATGGAACAGGGCCGAAGAGTAGTATAAGCATATTCCTAAGCGTAAGCCTAAGCCTAAGCGTTTGGATGAGCCTATTTTAAGCCTAAGCCTAAGCAGAAAAGTGAGTCTAAAGCTTAAACTGACTCTTCCGGCCCTGCCGGAAAACAATTCGGCCCTGTTCTGTACATGGGCCAAGTTATTTTTTGTTTGCATGATATTGTGGAAGTTGCATTATTGTGCTCACGCTATAATATTCAAGTTGATTATACATATCTTTAAGCGGGGCAGTCTCAGGAGGTACAGTAAAAAGGCTTAGAATTATACCGTAACCTTTTATAGACTCAAGTTCGTTATATAATGGTCGTCCGGCACCCGTCGGTAGATCAAAAATTTAAAATTACAAATTACGTTATAATGCCATTTAGTACTACAGGGCAATTTAAACCAGTCAAAAGCCTTCGCTGTTGTACTGGGTAGGTACAGCAGTAGCTGTAAATTTGGTTCCTGTTGCAAATCAACCTCAGGTTCAGGTATTTTTTCAGAATTGCTACAACACTTCAATGGGTAAAAACACTCAAATTTACGGCAACACACTGAAGCCAAATTATTTGCTGTTGGTACGCATTGGCCAAGGATGTAGCAAAAACACACTTGCGACCGCTAGAAAATTATGTATTGCGTAAGTATAAAATAGAACTGTCAGGATCCAAGATTTTCAGGTTCGGAAATTGTCAGTTGAAACAGACATTGTATAAAGTCATTACAATACAGAATTAAATTTAGTAGCCTTTCTGATAATAATAGTTTTACACTGTAAGTTCCAGTTTGTTGATTTTAACTCAGAATGAGTTGAATCCACTCAGAAGTCTGAGCTCTGAATTTTAGGTCTTACAGCACTTAGAATTTTGAATTGAATGAACTCATTCTGAATTAGTTAATTAATTCACCCGGAATTAAATCAACTTTTGAGCGGGTTAATGTTTGCTGTTTTTAACTCAGAAGCAACGAGAAATGATTAATTCGCTCTCCGAGTTGATTAATCCACTGACTGGAATACAGTGTACAACACAGCAAAAAATGGTGAGTCAAATTGTTTCTCTCCGAAATAGGCTCTACGGCACTACACTAATTGAGTCAAATTCGACTCCGCCAGTGTCAAACGTACGACTCAGTGAGTCGAATTTGACTCTGGCGGTGTCGAATTAGACTGAGTTTGTGCAGTTCCACAGAGCCTATTTCGGAGAAAGTCAATTTGACTCACCATTTTTTGCAGTTTCAGTATTAATTCGTAGTTGTACACATGTGCCATTCTCTGAAAATATTGTAGTGACCCGAATACGAGGGGGGTAATAAGAGGGTGTTCCCATTTTGAATCTCAACCAATTGGAGTCCGTATGCCTATTACAATCCGTAAGCGGGTAGAGTCTCTAAACCCTGAGTAAAGTCCATAATTTAATTATTCCTAATTGCAGTGCATGACTCCAGGACTAAATAAAGTTGAGTTCGAAGCCTTTTAAAGTATATATACTTAAGTTCTGTAATTACGTTCCAAAGTATAACCAATCGCTCAAGATTTTGATACAAGACAAACGTTTAATTGAACGGATAGTTGTAATACCGGATATATCAGAACTGAAGTGTGCGGAGGGCGGGTTAAAAATAAATAGCAGTTCGTAGCCGAATAACAGGGGTGAATCCTCTGGAGAGGCCAAATAAATATCAGTCCCCATTCTCATTCGAGTCACTACAGTACACTGTGTTTTGGCATATGTTTAGCAGGATTTGTTCAAGCAAGTCTGTACTTCAGCCTTGAAACTTGATTGACAATTGTATATTGAATTGCAGTACAATTTTTTAGCCTGAGTGGGGTGCGGTAGGAATGATGAACCCCGGGATCCACCATCCGCAGAGAAAAATAATACGCGTTCCAAATTGATTTATAAGGTAAACATGCTTCATCTATAGAGTAACAACCCAAAGAAAAACTAAACAACAATCTTCTATCTTCAGAATATTTCAGTTAGAAGCAAAGAAGCATATTTGCATATGGATATACAAAACTGCTGGAACGCTGTCCAAATACACAACGGATTTGTGACCATATTTTACAGCTTTTAGCTACAGAAGATATTAATATATAACATGTCTAAATTGAAAACTATGGGTATTGCTTACTTTGCCCACAAAGAAGTTATCTCCACAAGTATTTAGGTTAATCAGATAGGATTAGGCTATTAACGGTTAACAGGATTCGGCTTAGGTTTAGTCCTCTTATCAAATTAACGATACACGTTTCCAGAACCTCGCGATTGCTGAGACCAAAAGTAGACAAATAAATACAGTACAAACTTTGCTTATTATCCTATTAGGAATGTTATCTTCAACAGTTCACAACAATTTCACTTGTTGATTTTATTTTGGGTAAAATTTCACTGTTCACAACCGCTTTCTTTTCTTCAAACCTGTTATACCAAACAAAGCTTAAAAACGGATTTTAGGTTTACCGCAATTTATATTTCTGGGCTTTTTAGCAAGCGTTCTTGGCGTCCTGTGGTCGGAATTGTTAAAATTTGTGGCGCAAGTTTAAATTTAAAAGATCCAATTGAAATGATCGTATCGACGATGAAGCATGAACTACTGCATGCGCTGGTTAACTTTTGCTTTTGTTAGACATAACGGCCAATGTAAAGAACACGGGCGGAACAGTATTATAAGCATATTCCTAAGCCTAAGCCTAAGTATTAATGGCCAATGTAAAGAACACGGGCGGAACAGTATTATAAGCATATTCCTAAGCCTAAGCCTAAGCCTAAGTATTAATGGCCAATGTAAAGAACACGGGCGAAACAGTATTATAAGCATATTCCTAAGCCTAAGCCTAAGCCTAAGTATTAATGGCCAATGTAAAAAACACGGACGGAACAGTATTACAAGCATATTCCTAAGCCTAAGCCTAAGCCTAAGTATTAATGGCCAATGTAAAAAACACGGGCGGAACAGTATTATAAGCATATTCCTAAGCCTTAGCCTAAGCGTAAGGATGAGCATAAGCCTAAGCCAAGCAAAAAATTAGTCTACCTACACCTTTTAAGCTTAGTTTATTGCAGTCCCACAGACAAACGTTCCGTCCTTGATCATTACATGGGCCAACATCAACATAACAGAGGCCAAGTTAAAATTTAGTTTCTTGAATGAGTGAAACATTTTCGAGTAAAAATGCCGAAATTTCGTACAAAAACTAAGCGTAGAACCAAAACGATTTTAACAACACATTGCAGATATTTGGTAAAATTAGCAGATTATTAAGCATCATTTTATCAAACTAATTTCGCATTACCTCCGGCTCCGCTCCGGGCACAATTTGTTCTCCAGCTCCGGTATTTTTCACCTCCGGTTGCACCCTGGTTGATGCTGATTTAAGTGTGTTTTCGTTTGTTATTTTAGCAATTAGAGTTTTATGGAGCGTAAATATATACTGTTGTTCATTTCTAAAAAGTCGCTTATAAAATTGCTTTGACCGGCATTATAAACGTCGTTGATTTTTTTAAAAATTTAAGAGAAATGTAATTGGTAATTTTTCAGGGTTTTACGGATGAAAACAATAGCTTTGATACGATACGACGTCTTCATGGTTTCAACAAGCCAATAGTGCGGTAAGTTGATTATGAGAAAACCGTTTCGAGCTTAGGGATAATAAAATAATGCTATAGGCAACAAGTTAGTTGCGGCATCATTTGCTACCTAGCCAACATATTTCGAGCAAAAATATCACATCGCAGCCAAAAATAGTTTACATACATTACGTATATAAAATCAGCTAGAATCGTACCCAAAATACGTATGTGTGGCGTTCCAGCTATGATTTAGATTGAATTTAAAACTTAGAACTTAAATACCAAATCTGCACAATAAAAACAAAAATAAATCTTTTGTCTATTGTGTAATTAATTTTAGAACGACAACAATTCAATGGAAAGAGTTCGGTCGCGTTGGATATCGTGAAATTACAATATTAACCACACCGGCTATTAAGGTTAGTGCTTCAGTTTTGATTATTTTTGTGTTTGTAAACAATGGTATCTTTAGCCGTTTCTATGGTTTGAAACTTTCTTATTGTGCTTTTTCAATACAGCTATTTACAATATATTTATATCAGTGCAAAAAATGGTGAGTCAAATTAACTCTCTCCGAAATAGGCTTTTCCTGACTGCACAAACTGAGTCAAAATTTGACTCCGCTTGAGTAAAATTGAGTCGAATTTGACTGGAGCGGAGTCGAATTTTGACTCAGTTTGTGTAGTCAGGAAAAGCCTATTTCGGAGAGAGTTCATTTGACTCACCATTTTTGGCTGTACTGTATATTAATTTATCAAATTAACATAAAAATTCATTTCGCCATAATGTGATTTTAAAAAACTATCAATAAACAAATATAATTTTGATGACTTTAAAATTACGGCCAGTATAAAATTGCTCAATTTTTTACTATTTTTTTGAAAGCAACGAAAATATAGCTAGGTTTCGAACAAACGCCTGCAATTCTCAAATTGAAGTTTTGCTTGCAGGCATTTGTTCGGCAACACTTTAACTGTTCAACGCTAGACGGGGCTGCTCTAGAGAATGAAGGTGGAAACGGAACTCGATTGTCGCATTTTGAAAAAGCATGGTTCGGGGTAAGTTGACAGCGACAACCTTTGACATTTTCGCAACGTTCCTATTCTGACGTGTCAACGAAAGTATATTTTTTAAAGGTTGGATATTGACAACTTTAAGCGGAAAGTGTAGTTTCCGCCACAGGCAATGGGAGATAGAGGAACGTATTTTCAGAAATTTTCCGCGAGACGGGAACAAAAACACAAAACGATATATATACAATTTTAGTAAGTTTACTTGTCTGCAGGGTGTAAACGGATAGTAAAAATAACGGACACGGAAAACGGATAATTCAAGTATAACAGTTTCAAAAATGTTTTATTTTTCTGTCAACACAATTGAGGCCTGCATTATTCGCAACAAAAATTCGAAACAAAATAGTATGGCGGATGCATAGAAATTTTCAAGATTTGGGATAAAGTTAATAATTTTATTTCGTTGTGATCGGATATGGAATCTTAGTTTACGCAGCGTTTATTTGAGTCGCGCAAAAGTATACGTCTACAGAATTCGAAATTATTTGTTAGCTTGGATTTTTCGTTTGGTGGGATATCCTCTTATCTGTATTTTCGTGCCATTGCATACTGTCGTTTTTTATTGCAGCCAGAAGTTATGACTGGAGTGATGTCAGGTGACGCGTTGTTCACAAATCTATCAATGGCTTTTCTGATTGATACAACGTAAAATTTATAATTGTTTCATGAAATGAAAATTAAAATTGTTTTATTAGAGTATGAAAATTAAAATTGTTTGAGAGCCCCCTCGAGCTCCAGCGTCAAGTTCCTATAGCTCAGTGGTCATCGTAAACGCCTCCCACCCGTGAGACTGGGGATCGAATCTTACCTTGAAATTACATCTCATATGAAATTGAAACTATTCATGTGAGAAAAGATTAAGTACAACTGGAAACTGGCCTTTGATTGCGTGCTGGAATTCGACAACTTCCGGTTGCGGCGAAATTTTTTGCAGCACCTTTTATCAATTTCTGTAGTGAAATTTTTAGTATTTTAATAAACGCGGTGGGGTTCTCAGTGAGACTTTGTTCGTAGGTATAACTTTTCGGCAATATTTTCAACTTGAACTTCATTGTGCGCCTTGTTTTAAATTAATTATTTTTGTTTGTTTCAGCTGGTACAGCCGCGGCTTTAACGCATCAAAGCATCTCAAAGAGTTAGGATGGGGCAAAAACAAAGGGTGTAAGTTTACGTCGTCAAGCTGTTTAGAATACGCCACGATGCGGAACGTTACTGGAGATGCAGAAAGGTAATAGTCTTTTATTGATTTGGAGTAAATTTATGGAATGGTACTGCCCTTATGGACTCCACACATTTAAAGATACAAGTTAGGCTTAGGATCAGGCTTAGGTTTAGGAAAATTCTTGAGGCAAAGACATAGCTTTATGCAAAGCAAAGTCTTTTTCTAAACCTAAGCCTAAGAAGTTTGAGCAAACTTAAACGAAAAGCGTAAATGTGGGAAAAGTATACAAGAGTGACGTTGTCTTATGATGGAATATATTTTACATTTGCAAGTTTCCCTGTAGAATATATGTGTATTATTAAGACAGATCATCTCAAACGGAGAACATTGAAGACATCACAGTTTAAAATTTGGACCAATGTATAGAACAGGGCCGTAACAATAGCCTAAGCATATTCTTAAGCGTAAATTCTTGGCCAAAATTTGTAAGACTAATTTTCTTGATATTTTAAGACATTTTGCTTCTGGCGTATATATACTGAGGTAATAATAGCCTGTTTTGTCATACAACAAATTTAAGTTTTTGTTTGTCTCGTAAAAACACTACTTAAAATACTATAGTTATATTTTACTAACTTTTTTAAGGGAAAAATTTCAGTTTACTATCTATAACCCCTTCTCACATTGAGTTGCCTATAGGCAACTAAGCGCAGTGTATATACGTTAAGTAATGTATATCGCACCGTGTTTAACAATTGCAACACGTATACATAGTACTAAATCACAACAAGACGTAAGAGCCCCCTCGGGCTCGAGCGTCAAGCTCCTATAGCTGAGTGGTGATGGTATACGCCTCCCACGCCAGTCACCCGAGTTCGAATCCTAGCATAAAAGTAGGTCTCAGGGGAAATAGAAAATATTCATGTGAGAAAGGGTTAAGTAGAAGTGTACTAAATATTGAGTAAATTGTTGCTTTAATAATGTAAATAAGTAAAACTACTGCTGTCATTTCCTGATTAATTATATAAGTACATGTAAAGCTAAAAATTTTGTGTTTGCTTAATGAGTAAAACTTGCCAAGCACCATAGTAAGTAAAACCGACACTTAATAATTCGGCAACAGTCTTACTTAATTTTAAGTATATATTTTTAGTGAGTACCAGAAACTTTAGGTTTTTACGTTTTAAAGACAGTAAATTGAAAATTTTCCCCATAAAATATTTATAAATAATTTACTTTTGAATGTTTCAGACCACCGGATGTAAATGAATGGTGTTCGCCGGAAAACTACGTTTCGCCAATAGACATAACGAGAACAAATCGAAAACCGCAGTAGTAAGTATACTGTTAATTAGCCGTTCTACAATAATATATTGTCGATGCCTCGTGATAGCCCACGAGGTCTATGTATAGAAAACTGGACGCACCATTGGTAAACACTAATCGTATTCCTAAGCCTAAGCCCACTGCCTAAAGCATAAGAATGAGTTTATACCTGAGCCTAAGTTTAACCGTAAGCCTTCCTGCAAATCGGAAGCGTTCGAAGCGACCACCGATAGGCAAGACACACCAGCTTTGCCACACGTTACACTTACTTATTCATGTCAAAGTAATAATAGTTGCTGCCTCGTTTTAATAAAAAATTTGAGGCACAATTTAAACGACACTTGTACGCCTGTTATCCCAGGCTCCCCAGTCGAAGGATACCTGAAAAAGCGAATGTCCCAATCGTCTTTAAATATTTAAACGCCTCCATTGACCTCAATGTTTTCTGACTATTCGTATTGTAAGCACATTCCTAAACCTACGCCCAAGCCTAAGCCAAGCAAAACATAGCCTAAAGTTTAAGCTTACTCTATTGTAGTCCTACAGAAAACCGTTCCGCCCCTGATCTTTACATGGACCATTGTTTACAATGCCAGCTTGATCTCGTGAACAACGCTATAAAATTGTTTTTGGTTAATTTTTCTCTTTGCAGTTGTTCTAATGGACGGCTTGGAGTCGCGACATGTACAATACAAAGACGCCGATGTGATGGTGATTCGTTTGAAAAGGTATAAATATTGGAAAATATCCGTCAAATGATACTGCTATTAATAAAAAAGCTTAAACTGAACACCACAATATTTTACTAGTAACAGTTTATCTTAACTCATTTGTATTTCGCATGTTTTTCGTGGGCGAACACTGCAAATTCCAGTGAGTTGATTAATCTACTCCGAGAGCGAATTAGTCATTTCTCGTTGCTTCTGAATTAAAAACAGTAAACATTAACTCGCTCTAAAAGTTGATTTAATTCCGGGTGAATTAATTATTTAATTCAGAATGAGTTCATTCAATTCAGAATTCTGAGTTCTGAAAGATCTAATTCAAAGCTTAGACTTCTGACTGGACTCAACTCATTCTAAGTAGAATCAACTAACTGGAATTTTTACAGTGATATATATCAAAAATTGGTCCAATATGACTGATTGCGAACGAAGATTTTAGTATCAGAATTCATTATAGAAACATAGTAATTCGCTCATTTGTTCGCTCGCTAAGCGGATCCAGAGGGCAGCTATGGGAATAAGACCCTTCCCATCAAAAATTTTTTGTGATAAAGCAACAAAAGGTCCCTTCATACCTCACGGTTTCCCGTTCAGAAAATTAGCACATATATAGCATACAGTAAAAATTGCGTTTCATAACCTTTGGCATCCTCGACCCGTCAAAAATTTCTTGATCCGCCACTGTGTTTGCTTCTCCCCCTATATGCAGTTACCCATTCGCAAGTACACGTTAATATTTTTCATATACACCGCAATAATTTTATACTAGTCAACGTGGTTGAAAATTTGCAACCCTAAAAATTTCCTCATTAAACATTTTAAGAATGTGTTATACATAATTTGCATATTTACGCTGTCTCTTGTTTATATACGAAACAATCATTACAACAGGTGGAACGCTGCCCAAAATATACATGTGGGGCGTTCTAGTTTTAATAATAAAAGTTTGTTTCAGTATTACGAGTCCTACTGTAGCAATACTGCGCTGGCAAGCTATTGTCCGCTGTGGGATGTCCAGGTATGTGCCAATTGAAAACGGTTATGGTTGATTCAAATTCTAAAAGATGTCCGCATAGGTTGGTTCGGTAGAGATAATACATTTTAGTACCTAGGCATCTAAATTTCAGACACGCTGACGGCTTCAATTCACAAGCTACGGGTCGTTAAGCGAATGCGTAACTTCTACACCAGCTCAGGGATGTAAAGCGTTAAAAGATTTTTACTCGGCCTATATGGTTTTTACTCACGCAAATTTAATTCTTTACCCGCGGTTATACCAGCGCAAACTCACTATCTGTAGTCAAGTTTAAGATATATACTTTATGCTATCTACCTTCTCTGTAAATTTCAGTGAGTTTATTTTAACTCAGAATGAGTTGAATCACTCAGTCTGAGTTAGGACTATCAGAACTCAGAATTTTGAGTTTATTGAACTCATTCTGTAATCAACTCACCAGGAGTCAACTCAACTGGAGAGTGACAATCAACTCAACTCAGAGTGAGTTAATGTATACTGATTTTAATTCAGAAATAACTAACTCGCTAGCTAATTTGATTTATCAACTCATTGGAATTTACAGTGTTGCAAGAAATCTTTAATGAAGTAATATACTTACAACAGAAAATGGCTGGCACAGGTTAAACGGTAATGCGATCCAAACAACTGGAACTGGATTGAAAAATAAATAACAGTCTCGACCGAAAAAACGAGCAAAGTACTTTTTGGAGAGGCGAAATAAATATCAGTTACCCAACGACACTACAAAACGCTTATATGTGCTATTTTATGTTGTTTTACTTTGAGTTGAATAATTTTAGAAAAGTTCGTTTGGAGGCATTAATAATCCAAAGTCATGCACTTTTGATGTGGAAAAAGGTTAGTTTTGGTACATATACCTGGAAAGCTATGAATACAACTTATCTCATCGAACGCTGGAATTATGCTTCGTTCACCCCATGACTTGTGCTGCCACTACCTTCCTTTTTCGGCATTTGACGGTTCCCAACGTCTTTAGTAGCTGTAGTCAGATCAGGGCTGCTCGAGATATTCAAAATTCAACATACGGACAACACTGCGCAAGCAAAGCGATCGAGAAGCCAGACGCAATTTGAGTTCTAAGTTTCAGTTCAAAATTCAAGGTTTGTGCGTGTGCAAGTCCGGTCGAGGTCAAAAATACTTAGATACATACATGCATGTTATGTTCGTCAATATTTCAAACCTATATAAGTACATGAGTTATGTTCTCGGGCCTAGTCGCAGCTAGCTTATAATCCTATTGACATAGTTTCTGGAACACATTAAACACTAGGAATACTTGATAATGGTCCGCTTTTTGGACCTAAATACGCAGAGAATTGCAAGATACAGTTTCGGAAACCTCTGTAACTTCACGTTTCTTAACATTTGCCTAAATACGGCAGTTCACTCACCAAGTTCGTCAATCGTACCTCAAAACTCGTCTACGATTTAAATCGGCAGTAAAGCTCAAACAAATTACAAAGATGTTTGTTTATTAAGAATACATGTGTAAAACTGATTAATGAGCTAATAAGCTAACTTGTAATTGAAATCAATCACAAACAAGCGTTCCAGTGGCCAAATTTTAACCACCGTACAAACACCAAGAAATACCGCAACGTTCACTTGCGACTGCTACTGCGTTTAAAACACAAAAAATCGATTCGAAAAACGTTTGAAATATTGCTCTTGCTATCAACACATCTAAAACATAATCCCTACAGCCGATGCTAATTGCAATATTGCTTATGGAAAACGGAAACATTAAATACTTATATCTATCGCATTATTTTGAACGTTTAAGCCGGTTACCAAAGCTTTGATTAGAAGTTTATGGCCCAAAATGTTAACCTGTTAAACAAAATTATGGTACTGAAAAATTTTGAATTGCGATATAACGGTTTTAACCGAATTATTTAAAAATTTAGCAAATTTTTTTGCCTAAAAAGGCACACAAACAGTGCAAAAACGTATTGTCAATCACAACCCCATATCCTTCGTGCTGCCATTCCACACACATTAGGCATTGAAGCCAATCCTCGCATTTTTGTCTTTATTGTAGTCAGTTTTATAAGTATAACACAAAACAATTTCACTGCTCCCAGTTTGGGTCTTGAGCCCTCTTTGGGTGATCCTTTTGAACTACATTTTCCGTGTTCAGACAACTCTGTTGAGTTAATATTGTGCTGAACTTTGAGCTCGCGCATTCGACGCATTATATTTTCAGCGTTGTTGCGGTTTGCATTAAGCGGCGTCATTAAACCGCTAAAGCTTATTGGCGATTCGCTTGAAGAAGGCATATAGGATCCTGCACAAGGTGCCATGTTATATAGAACAGTTAGTTCTGGAGATGCAGTAGACTGGTCTGTTTATACTGCATGATCCGCTGACGATGTTGCAAAACAATTATTATTATTGTTTGTTTCAACAATTATTTGCAAGTCGTCTGAACTTGTATAAAAACTTCTGGCACCGACGCTGCCAAATTGTAACATTGGCCGTCAACAACATTTCGTGTATCTTCATCACCAAGTTTCAACTCCGGTTTTCAAAATTAAAGTTCGCATAGCATTCCGAGTTTTGCTCCTGACCTGCTTCATCACAAGACTGTTCTTGCTGTCGTTCAGCGTTAACTTCGGTGTCGCATCAGCTTGTGTAAGCGCATGACAGGGTTCAAAATATATATTTGGTATGGCTTCAAAACTGATAGGACACAGCCCTAAATAGTGCCCAAAGTCGCGTCGCTCAATTGCCTTGCCAGGATTTATGCCCATAAACTCTTTGCATTTGGTAATTCAATGCGACTTAAAAGATTTGAAAATTGAAACGTCCAAATTTTGCGAATAGTTAGAAGTGTGAGATGGAAGCGTAATTAGTATAACGCTGTTTTGAGTTGCTAAATTATTTATTACTTCGCTGTTATGTGAACTGTGGCTATCCATATTAACTACTTGTTCGTCTTGGCGAATCGGCGCTATGTATTTGAGAAAATGATTGAACCAGCGCAGAAGTGGTTTATCAATCTATCAATCTACCTGCTTTTTGAACAGACAATTTCTGAGTTCTGGGGAAGATTTTGACAGTGCTCCAGCAGAAGCCGCGACCCCTTGAAAATGATAAATGGCGGCAAAAAGTACCAGCGGTATTACAGAAAAAGGAACTTTGACCCTGCCTGAAGGAGGTACAATTGGACGCCGGTTTCATCGACGTTGTACATTCGATACGGGATATTCTTCACGTTGCTTCCGATATTATTGCGCCGTACGTGTTGAACCACGTATGAATTCTATGCTCTTGCATTCCAAAAACTATTAAGAGAACTGTTTTCGGCTGCCCTTAACACCAACTCAGGACGTCGTTTTTTAAAGTTGCTCCACCAATTCCAACCAGCTAGCTCTACCAGTGTTATGATTACATCGATGCAGTATGTTTTTCTGCTCGCAATAATCGTAAACAAGCTTTCTTACCCCATCGATATTCATTGGATATTCTAGTCTTTGGCGTTCTACAATACCGTCAAAGAGATGTAGGGAGTCCCAAACGATGATCGCAGCAATGAGTTCCTTACAAGAAGCGATCTCGAAGCGTCATATGCGGAATTCCGCGTTTTGCAGCAATCTTTGACAATCCGCAAAAGGAATCTGGAAAACACTGCAATAGTTCAACATTTCATTTCGTATTTTAAACAATAATTCCTAACGTTAAAGCTGTCACATGCTAATACCGTACATCCGTGATTAATGCTGCCGTTAAGATAATTGTAGATGTGTACAAAATGGCTGTTTAGATATGCACCAAATGCAGACAATTAAAGTAATTACCAACTCATCTAAATATTTTGCGGGATTCCCACCTTCCGGTATGTCAAGCGTTTCATCTAGCTCATTCCATGCTTTGCCCATTGAATCGGGATCCCATTGCTCAACTTTTGGACCATTGCTTTGAATTTTACCAACGTTAACTGCTCTCGAAAATCTTGTTTTGTGGGAACCATTGGTTTTTCTTCGGTAAGCATTTTTGTGCGTACATTCTCTTAAATTAAAACTGCTACCAAAAGCAAAGCAATAAAATTTTTGATGTGCACAACAGCAAGTTAAAACATGACTTTTCATTAGAAAATAATAAGAAACCGATTTTTTTAATTCTGTTCGTTGGCACAGTTGTGTCAGCTTAGCTATTATAAGCAAAAATTTTACTAAAACAGCAAAGACCTACCTCTATATTTGTTGCGCTGGAAAATGACTGAAATAAAACGTAATAGCTACGCGGAAAAAACCAGAAGAAATGTAATCAACACAACTTATTCAATGAACAACTGTGTTTGACCTAAGTTTGAACGTTGTTTTGTCTACCTTTCGTGCATAATAGCGAGGCAGTTGCGGAATCAGGGGAGCTCAGTTTCAATTTGCGCTATTTTCAGTTGCCTTGCATTCAATTAACTACGGTTGGGTAAATTGCTGCATTTTATAATGTTGGTGTTTTTTGTATAGTACACATGAACTGATGTTCGGCGTTCGCTGTTAGCTCAACTAGCTTGGTCTACGCCGGAACCAAAGCTTGGCGCGTGCAGTTGTTTCACTTAGTCCTGTTTTCCAAGATTTATTTCCGCTAGCACCTTCGCATTCCTTAAAGTCTTAACTAATTATCAACCGCAGTAGTCGCTGAAGATAGCTCAAGCGACCGAGCTTAGCTGAGCTGTTTTGTAGCCTAACATTTTTACGCCTGCTCTTAGCGGCGTGTGGTCTTTGGTCACTTTAGTTAACACATTGAATTGCCTGTGGCATTTAGCTGCGGCGACTTCGCCTTGTAACTGCTTGCTGCGACGATTGGTCGTCCGCAGCGGCTGTTGCGGCGATATACGCCAGCCTATTCAGTGCGGCGTTTAACCAAGTTAAGTACAGCTCGGTACCGTTACACATTGTCATGCAACCGTGAGGTAGAAAAGCCATACAGAGCTTCTAAATTTCACTGCAAAATTTTTGCTTCGCACGTTTCTGTGTCCGCCCGATCTGTCTAGATTCGTTTTAAATTTTTGCGTTTGGAAAAAGCGTTTCATATATATCTATATTATTAAAGCTGTAACACCCCACATACGTATTTTGGACAACTTTCCAACATTACTTTGTTTACAATATTTTCTCATAGAACTGAAATGTGATTGTTCTGTGGAGTGAAAATTTGCATGCCGATTGGTGTGGGTTCGCTTACTGTGCGCATTGCTAAACACCCTCTTATTAGTTAAGCGAAAAATTTTCAGTTTACTATCTTTAATTATAAAAGCTGAATAATGTTGCTTGTATAAATTTTACAGATCGAACCATTAATCACGGTGGAGAATTGTTCGGCGAAGATTCACTTTGTTTTGAAACCGCAGTTGGAACGTCTGAACGCGCGTTTGTATCGTACGCATGCCAGCAATGGTTAACAAATCAAATTGAGTTTGAAAATTCCGGTGGCGCGGGATGTTACCGGGTAAAAACATATAAGCATTTTCAATACATGAACGGAACTTTTAAAATTGGGTTTTTTCCGGTTATTTATCCTTTCTAGCATAAATATATGTTTTTCTCGAAATGTCATATTTCGTGAGCGCATGACGTCATGCAAATTTGGATAGCTAATCTCTGACGTATTAACGACAGAAGTTTTGAAAGGTATATATAAAGATCAGGGGCGGAACGTTTTTCTGCGGGACAGCTATAGAGTAAGCTTACGCTTTACAGACTAAGTTTTTTACTTAGGCTTTAGGCTTAAGCATAAGCTCATTCTTGCGCTTAGGATTAGGCTTAGAAATATGCTTATGCTTCTGTAACGACCCTGTCTATACATTGGCCTGGGAGATCAAAAGTCTAGGGCCACTTGGGGACATAAACACTGGCGTCCTTAGGCCTATAACTAACATGGACCAACGAAGCAAATGAATACCCAGGCACTCTGCCATATTATAACAAAATACCCAGACTTTTTAAGTACCGCTGCCACGAGGGCCGCCTTCAAATCTTGATCATGAGCGACAATCCTCGAAGCCGCAATCACTACTTGACCTGTTATTCGCCAGGTGCTAAACTGCACGTCGTCCGTCAACTCGTAGTCAAATCAACGACGTATCACAACGAAATGGTTCGCGTCGTTGTTGGTGATATCGTTTGTCCTTCTTGTGCGGAAATTTGTGAAAATCGAGGCACTGATTTTAAATGTGAACAAGACGTGCCTGGGATCGATTCTGTTGATTATATTGGAAATCCGTGTAGTTTACAGTTGCACGCATCGGCGATGGGACACAATCTTGACGAGCATTCTCGAATTGTAGTGAGCGGGATGGTGTGGCTTGGGACGATTATAGCTGTGTTGCTGGGTAGAAATTGAAATTAAATTTTCAAATATGCCTAATTTTAGGATCTCACAAATTTTGCAAAACCAGGTCATTTCTTATTGTGTGTGGTGAAAAATACCAGAGCCAGAGGTCAACAAAACTTTCAGGAACCTGGAGGTGACGCGGAATTTAGTTTCAACAGGTCTTAATTTGCTGAAAAATGTTCGCCCCTGATCTATACATGAACCATAAAAACTCGTACTTCAAACTTCAAAGCAAAACGGACATATTTATTAAAATATGCAAACAACAAGCAGCATAAACATTCTACAACCAAATCATTGCATTCTCAACGCACTTAATATGGACATCAGGGTACAACCGGAGGTCTGCCTCCGGCTATGACAGAAAATCGGGCTCCGGCAAAATTTTTGCCGAAGGTTCCGGCAATTTCGGTAGTAAAATTTTGCAAAATTATGCAAAATTTATCTGTTTCGTTGCGTTTCGATTTACTTTTGTCGCCATTTTCAGGAAAGAATTTCCGAAAATTCGCAGATATAATTAGCGTAAAACCAAACAAACTAACAACATATTGAAGATATTGGCTAAAATTAAATAGTTAACATCATCGTTACTAATTGATTTCGCCTCACCTCCGGCTCCGGCAAATTTCGTTGACCTCCGGCTCCGGCTTCTGTATTTTTCAGCTCCGGTTGCACCCTGATGAACATATGCAATATACACTATAGCATCCACCTTAACACAAAAACTGACTCAAACTTTGATAAAGGTTACTAGCACCATTTACGGCTGACTTTGCCGCTCATATTTCAACTGGAACAGTACCGTCCCCGAAACTTTCCAAACTGGTTTAATCCTAAACAGGCAAAAATCGAACGTCATATACATGCATGGGCCAATGTAAAGAACATTGGCGGAACAGTATTTTACAAGCATATTCCTAAGCCTAAGCCAAGCAAAAAAATTAGTCTAAACCTTTTAAGCTTACTCAATTGCAGTCCCACAGAAAAACGTTCCGCTCCTTATCTTTACATAGGCCGAACCATGAAACAATTCTCGTGATTGCACAACTTTAGCATATCTTATTTAGTGGAATGACTGCTGGGAGACCAAGAAACAGTGGACTCTGAGACTGCGCAATGCTTAGACTTATGCTTCGGTTTAGGCTTATGCTTACTGCAGGCAAGCTCCCCATAGTTCACATCAGCCACGGATTTGATCAGAATCTACTGTAATTTTCCAAGTATAGAATCCGAACTTTTACTGCTAGCGGTACGAGACATCACGGCTGTCGTTTTTGAATCGTTTGACGGTGCACTCGTAACTGCAGCTGGTTGCTCGTCAATATTCACCAAATTGTCGTTGTCATTATTGTCATTTGCTTTTCTTCGCGTCTTTGAACCAAACGCTGTGTGTGTACCACGAACCCTAAAATATTTTCAACAGTTGTAATACTGAAATTAGGTTCATATATACATACCGAAGTTGCACTGATTATATATACCTGTAGAGCACATTATAGAGGCATGTCAACTGGAAGAACAGACTTGTGTGGACATCGAAATTGTGGGACAAGACTTCAGGCTTACACTTAGTGGACAGACCCTTATAGGTACGGGTTACTAGCGGAATTCAAGGTGTCAGTATGTCACAGCAATATAATATATTTTTAAGTTTTGAAGTCTTAAATTCACAAATTACGAGTTGTTAAGTTTTGAATTGTAAAATTCAACCCGTCAAACTACACGAAATGGGCCAGAATTGAACAAGTCCATATCCCGCAATTTTACCTGTAGTTATCAATTGAAAGACAACTCGAGGCGTTTAATAGACACAGTTTGCTCGTTACACAGTTTAGTTTGTGTTGTATGTTCTATTTTCAAACTGACGATAGGTGCTACGTAATTGGACCAATGTATCGAACAGAGTCGTATCAGTAGTGGAAGCATAAATATTCGTAAGCCTAAGCCTAAGCGTAAGAATAACCTCATACCTATGCCTAAGTGTAAGCCTAAACAAAAACATTAGTCGAAAGCTCAAGCTTACTCTATTGGAGTCCCGCTGAAAAACGTTCCACGCTTGATATTTACATGGGCCCAAAATCAGTGAATAGATGAATATATGCAGGCATCGATATCACGCTCCTAATACACGGCCCATATGGGTTAAAAATTGGTACCAACTACGGTTCCAGCACACTTTTATTTCCGCAGATACCGCCCAATTCCCACGCAGACCTCAACCAATAACAACAAGGGGGCTGTGCAAAATCGGAAGTCATTTTCCAGGGTTTTTAGGATATTTTTCGCAAATTTTTGCAGGTTTTTGTTTAGGGGGATCATTAACCCATTTTATCAGCGACACTGAAATTTAATATTAAGCTCTGAAACGAAAACTGTTCGCTGTTCATATACGTAAATTTCAAAACTTAACGATGTATTGCACAATACATAAACACTATAAGTAAGCAGAATGAACAAACGGACAGATTTGTTTCAAAGTTATGGTAATAATTATAGATAAACATAGTTTGAACGCCCCATGTATAGAACAGGACCGGAACAGTAGTATAAGTATGTTCTTAAGCCTGAGCCTAATCGTAAGGACGAGCCTAAGCCTATTCCTAAGCCTAAGCAAAAAATTACTCTATAGATTAAACTGACTCTAGTACAGCCCCTCCGGAAAACAATCCGACCCAGTTCTATACTTGTACCGTTTCAACTATTGCCGTGTTTGGATCAGGATCACGAAGCCGCTATATTGAAAACGGATCTAACATTGAACAAAATGTAAACAAAATTTTTTAATCAAAATTACACGTTTTACGGTTCAAATTTGGTCAGATTTTCTCAAGGTTTTTGCGTACATTTTGAACGGGGCGTCCGAAAATTTCCAGGTTTTTCCAGGTTACAATGGCAAAATTCCAGGTTTTTTTGTAGGAATTTCCAGGTTACAGCCATCGTGCAAAAAAGACCCGAAACTTACCTATTATTAACAGGCGTTGTTCGCTTTCGCTGTCGTATCCTAAAATCAAAATTACACAAATCGTAAATATATAATTTACTGACAATAAAACAAATACAGCGCTGTTTAAATACTAATAATTTCAAATTTTAGAAATTTGAACTTGAAATTTTTGTTTTAGATTCTAATGGTCATTTTTAAACTTTGAAAATGATCCTTTACAAAAATATATCGCCGCTTTTTTATTAATAATTTCAAATTTTAAAAATTTGAGTTTAAACGTTGTGTTTTCGATTTCACTCGTCATTTGCTCGAAAGATCAGCGGTAACACGAGGAAATCTGGCCCACTTGTAAAACAGCCAACAGGTATCGTATCCAAATCCGCATCCTTCCTGGTCAACACAACCACTCCATAAATAACTGACCACAGAGCGTTTACTGTTACAACTTAACGAGAACACAAAGGTATTGAACAGGTTTATAAACTGTAATCACCAGAAATCTTGGAATTCAGAAATAGCACCCTGATACTCACACATTTACACCGCAAAAATGGTGAGCCAAATTGACTCTCTCCAAAATAGGCTTTTCCAGATTATCTAAACTGAGTTAAAATTCGGCTCCGCCAGAGTCATGTTCGACTAAGTAGTGAGTCGAATTTGACTCACCATTTTTTGCAGTGTCCTTGCTTCAAAAGTTAACCTAGCGGTTTCAACTGGGCTATAATCCGTAGCAAAAATAATTCTTTAAACTCATACCCACCACAAGTAAAATTCTAGCTACAGCCATGCTCTGGAACACAGTAAGCGAACCAAACACGGGGGGTAACTTCGCAAAAGATGCGTACACATTGGCTCTTGCACAATATTTCTGGCCACAAGACGGGGGAGGGTTGGCTGCTTCGTTTCCGCTTGGGCGCCAGTGCCCTGTAAAAATATATTTTGTCTCCCAGTGATCTTTACAAACGATAAATATACCAACACTTACTCTTTTGCGTATAGGCTATTCTACGTTGTTGTTTTAAAACGCAAGTTCTGTACATATATATTACGCAGATTTCGTTCATTTATTAATATATATGATGTTGCACTGCAAACAACATACTGCAGTTTAATATATAAATATATATATTTATATATAATATATATGAATATATATAAATATACATATGTGAATATATATTGCAGAAATATATGTTTATTGCAGAAATTTCACAATTTGCAGCAACGATTTTAACAGTAAATAGTGCGGATTTTATTCTGTAAGGATTCTGTTTGTGGTTTTAAAACTTTTTAATGAGACGACACAAAAATTTTTCCTTTCAAATTACGCAACCGCTATCACGAGTAAATTCTCTCGAATTGGCCATTAGCATAGCGCCAGATAAACAAAATTTCGCCAACATGGCGAGCATAGAATATCCTTGGCAAGCTCTGAGTCTGAGTCCATGTTTGGGCGGTGCTATACTTGTCGTGCAGCGCCGTCCATTATTGTCAATCACCGTGTGATATTATACGCGGTCAATTCGCACACTATACCGCACGGCAGGGTTGCAACCGGAACTAGATTTAATCGGAAGCGGAATCGGAATCAAATTTATCTGTCGGAACCGGAATCGGAATCAAGTTTTAGTAATTCTATTAAAAAGTTAAAGGTGTATGAGGTTAAACTTTTGTTGCAGTATGGATGTTTCCTTTACTGTTCACTGTTTCAGCAAAAATTGTTTACATAGCTGAAGGAATACACGCAACAACTCGGAATATTTACCAAGAAAAAACCAACAGAATAATTGCAAATGAACGAAACAAAATCAAACAAGCAAAATCGTAAGTTCAATCATCTTAAAAAGTCATGACCGAAAAAAGTCAGATTTACGCCATCGGAACAGCAGTCAGCCGGAATCGGAATTCCAATGGAACCATGCCGCACGGTGACGCATGGAACCAAACGACGCTACGAAAAGTATAGCACCACCCTTAATTATAGGTGCCTTTAAATTGGAAACGGAGAGACATGGTAGATGGACTGAAAGGTCTAGGCTAATGATTAGGCTAAGACTTATGTTTAGGCTCATAACCATACTTTGATAGTTCACAATGGCTAAAGAATATATCCACAGCCTGCTGCATGTTTGACCGACCCCAAATTGTTTAAATGTTACACACTTTTGTCTAGAGTTTAATCATCAAATCTTCACTAAACCCAACCATAAATATTGATTATCAGAAACTAAAGCTGCATCTATGAGCTTTGCACGCTGTAATTTTCGAGGTCATTTGAACTCTGAATGAGTTGAATCACTTCGTCTGAGTTAGGCCTATCAGAACTCACACTTCTGACATGATTCAACTCATTCTAAGTTACTTAATCAACTCACCCAGTGTTAACTTAACTCAGAGTGAGAATCAACTCTACTCAGAGTGAGTTAATGTTCACTGATCGTATTAGATCACAAATCACTAATTCGCTATTTCAATTAATTATTTAATCAATCAACTCATTGGAATTTACAGTGTAGTAGCATTTTTGATACTTAATTATATCCAAAAAATATTCAATATGCAGTTACATCTGCAATTAATCGGTGCAATATTTTGCATTCTTGTCGCCTTTACTACCGCGGACGAACAAAGGTTGACTGATTTGAAAATTGAAATATTAGAACCAGCGAAGTCGTGTCCTATGAAATCACAGTGTGGCGATACGCTATACTGGCATTATAAAGTACGTTTTGAGACGACAATTTTCACCTAAGAATTTGGCAGGGTACAACCGGAGGTCCTCTGCCTTCGGCTCCGGCCGAAACTCAGGCCCCGCCTCGGGTAGAATTTTTGTTGGGGGTTCCGGCAATTTCGGTAGTGAAATTTTGCATAATTTTGCAAAATTTATCTGCTTAGCGCGTTTCGTTTTAAGTTTCGTTGACCTCCGGCTCCGGTATTTTTCACTTCCATTTACACCCTGGAATTTGGTAAACGCTAAACTGTTGTTTAAATCATTTTCGACTTTGGCAACCGAAGACTATCGCAGCATAATGGCAGCCTTTAGCTGTCTGTATTTGCTGGCAAAATTTTCGAGCAGTTGAAATTCTCGTCTCACCAGGATATTATTCAATTCCTTCCGCGTCCAGACTAAACTTTAATATATTAATCTTTAGGCACTTGTTTACTTCCGACCTACATGAACTGGCCCGCTCACACATAACAAACCTGAGCCAAAGCCTAAACCTATACCTGAGAATAAGCATAAGTTTACACCTAGCCCTACGTCTAAGCATGTGCTCATGAACTTACGCAAACACAATTAGGATGACTCTTGCCTTCTCTTAAATTAACACTAGTGTGGTGAGACAAGTCATACAGCGACGCTAGTATTCAGTTTGGGTCTGAACACCGTACAGTCAATAAAAGTCGTTTTATTTTGGATGCGGATCTGAACACACTACGATACAAGCGGATATCAAGCTCCAGCAAAAAACCGACATCCGGCTGCGGTATTCTACATTGCCGTACATTTAATGCTAAAAAGTATGACATAACACTATATATACTATTACTTGTACACCAAAATCACAATATTTCGTTGCGAAATATGCTCGAAATAGTACACATTAGTACTTAGTAGCCTAGTTAATAATACGACTCATGTACAAACAAAATTATACCATATTATAGTAAGTAGTGCTAATAATAATAATAATTAGCGTGATTGAGTTCAACTATTTTGTCGAAATATTCACTTATATTTCCGGCTCCGGTATATTTTGGTATCCGGTTCAGGAACAAACAACCGGTTGATTTTAAGCTGTGAGAAAATTGCAACCGTGAGAAAATTAAACCGTGTGCAGAAGGGTTGTTAGCGCTCAGAATCAATTCGATAGAGAATACCTGAGGCCTGATTGATGTCGATTTTCTTCCTTGGAGCCAGATGCCAAACAGGCTCACGTTCAGTTCATTTTCTGTGGTTGTATAATATTTTCAGGGTTATTTCCCAAACGGTAAAGTATTCGACACAAGCATTGGTCGCGATCCTTATTATGCAACCCTATGCAGAGGTCATGTGATTAAAGGCGTTGATAAAGGCATGCAAGGGTAAGTTCTTCTGTGTAATGCTCAGAAATTTTTACATACAATTTGGGTTTCAGTGCCAGAGGCGTTTCTATACAGGTTTAATACAATGATTATCTTTATATTTCGCGGTTCTTGAACACACTGTATTTAAGGTAAAGGCTAAGGTTAGAAAAGACTTACACATACGCATTGCTAAGCCTTTTCCTAAACCTAACCGTAAATGTAAGGGAAAGCGTATATGAGTCTATACTTTCAATTAAACTATTGACTGTAATAATATATTTATAAGCCATAACCACAACAACCATCCTGTATGCACGTAAGTACGACTTAGGCTGGATGCTATACTTGTCGTTCGGCGCCGTCCCGTCACCGTGCGCCCCGAGCGGTATCGTACCATTCTTCACCATACGTTATCGTACGTGAGTAATTTACGTACGATACCGTACGGTGACGGATGGCGTCGGACGTCATCAAAAGTATAACGCCACACTAACTAAATACTTCAGAATGTGTGAAGGCGAAAAACGCCGCATGACAATGCCTCCAGAACTAGCGTATGGAGAACAAGGCACATCAGGCATTCCAGGTAACCAAGTACGATGCAAATTAGCGCGGCTATGTTTTACTTTTTACTGAAATATAAACTACCATCCGGATCCGAATCTAACCTAATATTTCCCCCACTTGTCTACGGTATTTTAGGAATCCGGTCGCACCCACCGTGACATAAACATGATATCCTAATAATTGTAAATGCAGAAAATATGGAGTATGCAATGAATGAGCTCGACAAGCGACCCTCAGCAAAGCCTAAATTCGGTCACGCTCCAATTTCTCTATCTAATCGCAATAATATTGCACCACAAAGCGTAAATGGATCTATCAATGTATCTCGTTACACGACCATGTTACTTTTTAAGGGGCGTTTAGGTTTCTGGTGTGTCTATAAAAAAGTGGAATTGATTCTAGATTACATTTTTTGCTTAGGCTTACGCTTAGGAATACGCTTAATCTACGGTTACGCCTCTCAAAGTAACATTGGTCTGTTGCACTAAAGGACAGTGGTAAAATTTTTGTATTTCAGGTGGATCAACATTAGTATTTGACGTTGAGCTTCTAATGATCGAAAGACCACAATGAAATGAAGTTCGCTGAATATTTGTGAAATCGATAACATGTTTACCTCTCAAGGATTAATCCAAATACTTTGAATAATTATGTTTAAATTTGACCAATCAAATACAATAAATTATTGATTAAATGCTGGAACGCTTACGACGATACGTAACAAAATGTTTGGTGTCTCAACGCGTTTACGGGCACGGACACAAATTCAAATATTTACATAACGAATAAAGACCGAATTAATTACGTGGACGAATAACAACCAGTTTTTCAGATAAACGAAAGATTAACAATACTGAACATTTTTAAAATATAATTTTGCAAATTATATGTACATAGAAGCCTACTTAATATAAAAACAAAATACAAGTTTGCGCTTACCTTGTAGGCACAAACACCGGTTTTCGCATTGAATTGTCTTCGTCAGAGTCATCCCTCTCTCGATTTAAAGCCTTCTGGTCGCCCAAAGAGGTAGACGATACCTTTCCAGGTCGCCCAGAACCCACTTCAGGATCACTATCAGACTGACAGCTGGTTTGCGACTTGATTTGTTCCAAATGCTCCTTAACGCAAGTTTAGCATGTAGACAAGTAATAGTTATAGCACAGCTTTACGTTCCTCCAAGATATGAACACACGCGACTACGACGCCTGCAGTGTGTTTGACACGAGAGCATCGCTGTTTTGCTGTGTGAGTGAATGAAGAACGAGTACACAACCAAGCCTCGAAATAAATGGACAGAAAACTTTTCGCACACCGATTACCCATAACGTGACACTTGTTAACATGTCTACATTATGAGAAAAACACATCAATTAATAGTTTTAGCCTTACGGTAAGCGTCAATTGTTATTTAGTTTTGTTACGATCACCAGTTTGCCTAAAATGCTAGCGTTTCAAACCGCCTTACCTTTTCGTCGTCTGTACTCATATCGCTATCACCTTTCGTTTCAACTTTTGCCTTCTTCGTGTGAAGACTGTCCTTAGCCGTGATGGATGTGCTTGGCTCTAAAATCAAAAATATAATAACAAAAATGAAATTCGCACTATTACGCCAGGGAAACGTTTTTCTGATTATAAATTTTGGTGTCAAAATACCGTACCTGAAATAAGATTTTATTTATAGCATTAGATGAAAAACAAAATATTTTACCACGAATTGCCCATTTCAAAGCAATTCTACATAAAAAATACCTATTTAATGCCTATAATAGTTTTCACTTGTTCAATGATCAAAAGTGTAACGTTTTCAGTCTAGCATACATGTTCTGTCACATGACACTAGCACCTATCACCAGCGAGAAATAGTACCACTAGCACGAAACCTCTCAATACTGGACTGATTTTGTTCAAATAACCCTAAATTTATACTTTTAACATACACATGGCTTTTAAACCTGACTTGCTTTCATTCAAACACTCTTCATCACTAAACGAAGCTTCCATGGATTTATTACCGTCATTTTGTGATTGACAATCTCGAGTAGCCATTAGTTCAGCGAGTTTACGCTTTTTCGAATCCAAGACCCGTTTAAACTGAAAACAAATTTCCGATAGCGTATAAAACATAGAAAACGAAAGCCCAATTGTTAATTTTGTAATATGTCAGCACCGCTCAGTTTGGCTTCTTCAGTAGGATGGTAGAGAGGGCCCCCATACCCGCCGATTTCCACAGTTCAGAGCCTCCCTATTTTGTTGAAAGAGAAAATCTAGTCATATGCGCTGTAACACTAACTTACTATTGATGCAGAGTAAATAAAATGTTCATGTAACCGCTATGTTATTTCTGTAGACGCTTTGGCGCATGCGTAAATACATACTAGTAAGCGGCTGTTTAGTTGCTATATACATCATACAGTTATTAATTAACCTTCGTGACGCATCTCTGAACGAAAAAATATTCGAACGAAAAACACAAATCTGATTTCCTGTACTTCGTGCCACGGCACAGAAATCGTTTTCTAATTCGCTGTCGCAGTATTCCAAAATAATACACAATTAGTTTTCCTGACCCGACACACTGATATGCGCCCAGAAATGAAATTAACAGCATTCAAACTGACTGTAATGTGCAAAAAATATCGGCAAAGAATCGGCAATTTTTTTGCAGTGCCGATGGAGATGCCGATAGTCCCGAAAACTGCCGATTACCGATGCCGATACTCATGAAAACTGCCGATTATTACCGATGCCGATTAATCGGCACATCCCTACTCTGAAGCAAAACAAATCTTGGAAGCAAACTTGTCTGCACGTCGATATAATCTCATTTATCTCCATGGCTATTAATGTTAATTTTGAACGCATTACGAAAATGCTGAAATTAAGTTACCTTGCTTAGCAAAATCTGCTGGATTTCATTTTTTGCTTCAATTGATTCAGCAAGTTCCTGAAACACATAAACGGACAGACGTTAGTAAGTTTAATAATTCATTTACGACTTTTGATTCTAATTTTATGCAACATCAAAAAGCATTTGTACGCTCGTTAACACCATCTTATTACAATGTTCCTTGTTATTCAAGCTTTAACACGTGTGAAACTTATCCATTCATAACTGTTGCGGCAATCCTTCATTCGTATTGGGAGCTGAATTACCTCAACAGCTGAGTCTTTGTCACGTTTAATAGCGTCGTATTTACGCGAAATATCTTCAATTGTTTTACGCTGGCTTGAAATGTGATTTAAAGTTGCAGTTAAAAACTCCATCATTGCTTTCTGATAATCGCTGTCTTTCGCTTTTGTTAGCGTTACCGAGCCAAGTTTAAACTAAAACAAGTCGATTTACTGGTACACCTCTAGTACATCTTATTTTTAAAAGCTTAATTAAATGTTTCTAATTTATTGGGGTCTAAATATGAATCACAAGCAAATTTAAGATCCAGCAATCTAAAGAATTTAATCAATATTAAATTGTTATTTTAGCTTATCATGCTTAGCACTGAATGTATACACTATATTGTATACTAACAACAAAACATATCAGGGCCTAACCGGGACCAAATTTTAAATGCAATCTTCACCTGACTCGATGCGTTCCAAAGCAATAATAACAGGCAGCCCCTAAAAGCAGCAAGCGAGACGGGGTAAGCAAATACTTAAGCGAATTCTTTAAAGAATTCTATTAATTAACTCGAAATCAACTGAGCTAATATCAGCAGCAATTAGACATTTCGTGGCCTTAAAACTATTAAGCAATAACATATGATCAAGGTTCAATACTGAAGTTGAACTGGAACGTACCTAGATGACTCAACCGTAATGGTAGTTTATCATTAAATTGCCGTCATTTCAAATAACTATGTATCCTAGAAGGGAAGTTCTATTACACATTTTTGCTCTTTGCGTAAATTCTTGTTTTACAACGATAACAAAATTGGTGAACCGAATGATAAGTTAAACAAATCAAATCTAAAAAATATGCTGAATTTCAAAGCTCACCAATTACTGATTAGAAAGCTAATCCGTTTTCCTTTCCGGTAAATTCGGTGTCAGTTTTCATTTTCCGTAAGATATACCGGAAATTTTGTTATTTTTATGCTCAAAATTAGTTGTAAATCGCAAATGGATCTCGTAATTTGTCTCTACATATATGCTGTAATTGTTCTATATGAAGTAAAAATTACGAAATTCATCCAAAATCTAAGAAATATAGGTGCATACACTATTTTTTCTGTAAAATTTTACAAAGTTCGGTGAATTTTAGATACCTCAATTGTGGTGCCAGAAAAATATAAGATCTTTGAAACTTTTGTACTTCAATATCCGTTTTACGCTTCCGCTATTTTTATTGACGGTTTACACCCAGCCTATCACCAACTTGTGATAGGTGTTAGTAACATTTGAAAACACAGCCATAGATCTGAAGTACAAAATCGAAAAAAAGATAACATTCAACCGAAATTGGTGAGATCGAACCCACAAACTCGGGATACGCAGTCCAGCACCTATACCACTCGACCAATGGGTCATGATGCAACCATTGTAGTACAAACGCATTTAACAGTCAGTCCTACGCAAAACGTATATATGTTGTACACAATTTATGTATCATTGATTCTGTGTGTAAAATTGTGCAAATTTTATACATTTAAAGATCAAAAATAGGTTTTCCAAAATCAGGGGGGCAAATGGGTTTACTTCAGGGCGTCACATGTGAACCAACCGTCGAAAAAATTCAGTTCTTTTCCCTATTGTTGAAAGCTAAGTTTTTACAACTGTCATTTACCATAGAAAACCAAAATTTCATTAAATAAGTTGTAATTATGATTTTTTGGATTTTACAAATTTGGTAAAATTTACAACCCGAAACATCAACTACTTTTAATAGAGACGGTCTCCAGGCCGTCTCAAAAATCTGGTGCTTGGGTCCTGCAAAGCTTGACAAACTGCGTACTTTCGTTTTTGCATTACAGTATGCGAATAGCTTATAATATACAAATCATTGTTTCGATTCAACGTTTCATTTTTTGATAACAACGTGTCAAAGTACATTTTTACACAAATATCCATATTAATTGGCCCCGGTTTGTTATATACTTAGTTAAGTTAAAACATATCAAACTACTATTCATTGCATACAAAGATAACATATAACATACGGCAATCTTTGATTTGGCACAAAATGACTTCCAGATCAACTGAAAACAGAATAAACCAAGATTAGTCAAAATTTTATTATGACAAATTACAAAATTGCTGATTACGTACCACTTAGTTGATGTAGACTAAATACGTAACTGATTACATATCAAAAATATATTTTACCAGCATAAATATTAGCATTTAGGACAGCCTTGATTCCAAACTGAACGAATTGGTGCTGAAGACACAACATATACTTCTCGCAATGCTTAATACCTCCATATTTTGGTCACAATCTGAGTTATCAGCAACGAGATCGACAACATAGTTTTGGTCGCCAGAAAGGGCTGCTATTGTTTCGGCAATGTAATCGTCCATAACAACCGAGTTATTTTGTCGGCCTTTTGATGTATGAGGCTGATTGGCAGAACACAGCTGATTAATATGTTCACGGGAAACTAGAACAATTAAGCCTTACGTTTACAGCAAAACTTTGCAGTTTAAGCACGCATCAGATTATAGGCGGAATTCTGATTCCGATTGGTAATCTGATTAAGATAACCGGACTTCCGGTTCCGGCATTTTTTCACCTTCCATTTCCGGTATATTTTTACCGGAATTAAAAATTTCGGTGTTAAAATTTGGTTGGTGGAAATTAAGATATTTTACTAAAAATGATGATAGATATTAAATAATTTGATTAATATAGTATGCAAACCTTGATAATCGTTGAGAATAAACATCGAAGGTAGATTTCGCTTGCGTGGATTACAAAAATTTAAAACAGCAGATAAAATGAATACCTAACTAAACTACAACTAGGGTTATTTCACCAATAATATTGCAAAAAAGAAAATTAAAATTAATTTTTCGGTGGCATGTATCGTTCATTTTCCGGTTACGGTAATTTTTTAAAATTTCGGTTCCGGTAAATTGTAATTCCGGTTGCACACAGGACCACAGGCATAATCGGAATCGAAAAAGATTTTTGTTTCGTTAGCTGATATGTATTCCGAATAGGAATTTTTCTGTTATCAGATGCTCCTTAATTAATAGTTCAGCTGCAAGTAGTATAGGGTCAAAAAATCTGTAGTTCCAATTCCGATGGAATTTAGTCCCGTTTGGCATCATATTAAGCCCATACTGCAATTTACAAAGCAGATGACCAATCAAATTCATTCAAATACATACTACTATCTAAACACTTACGGCTGCCAGAGTAAATGTAGCCATCTGTTGACAAAATTTTCAAGCGTATTATATCGAGTTGACCGCCTTCATGAAAACACTGCACTTCGAGGAATTGCTTTCCATGCAAATTCTCAGGTTTGCGCTTTTGCTTTTGTGCATTAGTATTTACCATCCAGAAGTATCGATTACCATCACACACTGTTTCAGTGCTACTATTACTATTAGTCATATCTTGCATTATTATTCCAACACGAATCTAAGTTGAATTGTTTTGAAATATAGCTAAATTATGTTTTTCGAATCCCCAGTTCGAGCTGAGCACGAATCAAAATTTTGGAAAATCAAACTTCTTGATTTCCACAAGTCCTTTAATTTTTTTAGTAAATTTCCGTCGTACATTTTCAAAGGAGTCGATATTCTTAAAGTTTAATGGGGACCAAATAACACTAGCGTACTCCAAAATCGACTGTACATGGCTAATCAAAAAAATTAAGTTGATAAATGTTATGTCCCTAGTAATCATCTTTCAGAGAAACTTTAGGAGAAAACCAAGTATCGCAGTTCTTCTGAGAAAGGGTCATCCAACCGCGTAGTTCTCACATCTCCGGTTACGATTAAAGTATTCGATAAAATTAATATCAAGTCGATGCCAGGCTTACCTATCCCATACGTGTCTGCTCAAACTCTCAGCTAATCCCCACGCAAAAACCTCTACTAGCATAGTATTTTGTGGTCCGTTTAAACAGTTCAATTTCATTCTGTGAAAATTCCGACGTAGGCGGATGCAGGATCTCAAAATGGGGGGAGGCAAAATTTCACAAAACAGAAATAAACAGCGTAGAACAGCAAATGACACTATATAATTTTTGTCGAGATGCTGCTGAGGGGGCCACGGCCGGGTTGCCCCCCATGGATCCACCATTGGCTGTCTACATGCGCCAACAAAAGTATAACCTAAAACACCGGGTTTAAAACTTAATAGTACGCCTCATTTTTTCTGCAGGTATATAAAAAAGCATGCCTACTAAAATTACATTTCATGTCATCACATGCACAGCGTTCTATTATATCGCAGTCACGACGACTCAAAGACTCTGAATGCCGGAATGTCTTTATTCGTCCATCAATGACAATGGAAGGACTGAAGCTTGCGTCTTCTTTACGTAAGCGTTGCCACGAACTGAATGTTGAAGGTGCTTCTCTTGGCCGAAGATATATAGTCAGGGACAATAGTGTTTTGAAATTTATTTGTCCAGTAAATGATGACGGCTCGCTTGGTCGTGGTCGCCGTGATCACAATTTTGTATTTTCTGTTGACAGTTTTCTGGAAAACCATTAAGTGGGGCAGTGGCACCGAAAATTTACAGTCTTCGATGTAAATTAATGAATGCTAGAAGTCTTGGAAACAAGTTAGCCGAATTCAAACTTTTACAAGATACTGAAAATCTCTCTATTGTAGGAGTAACCGAAACATGGCTAGATTTAACATTTTCTGATCAGATGGTAGCCAGTTCCGAATTCACCATATATAGACATGATCGTCTAAGTAAACGTGGTGGTGGAGTTGCATTGTTAGTTCACCGTGAGATTAAGTCGAATGTAGTGAATCATGCCCAAAGTGCTAACATTGAATCGGTGGTTATAGATTTTGTGAAACCATGGCCACATCGAATAATGTGCGCTTACATTCCTCCAACTTGCTCAGTTCAATGCCTTAGTGGTTTTCTTAAAACTGTTTCCACGTTATGTGATATATCTTTTCCGTTCACATTGATTGGAGATTTTAACATGCCTGGAATCGATTGGATTTCAGGGAGAAGCAGCTCAAATGCTGATACAGTCTTCTATGATACGATCAATGAGTTAGGACTTGATCAACTTATTGGTGAACCAACAAGAGAATCCTCTATTCTTGATTTAGTGTTAACTAATTCGCCTACAGTATTCATAATCTAGAAGTGGGTGAACCATTTTCTATTAGCGATCACAGATGTATAGTATTCGATATTGTTGGTTCAAAAGATAGTTCTGAGCAGCCACCAACGAGAGACTTTTCCAGAATGGATCCATCTATTTCAGCTTTTTTATTGAAAATTAATTGGTTTGAACTATTGTCAAAGTGTCAATCAGTCGAAGACATGTGGTGTATTTTCAAAAATTATGTAATGCAAGCTATTAACATGTTTGTTCCTTTACGTGTATTTCGTCGCAAAAAACAAAAATATCCTAACTATATATTACGAGAAGTACGGATGAAGCATAAATTATGGGAAAAACGTGCTAGATTGCTTGGCTTAGAATCATATAAAATTCAGTCAGTTAAAGTAAATAAACTAATTTCCGATCATCATTCAAAACTGCATAGCAGAATTTTGGAGTCGAATGATATAAACCAGGTGTTTAGCTTTGTCAGAAAACAAAGACGAGTTCAAGATATT